>JAQPZY010001501.1:687500-697500 GCA_029931535.1 Margaritifera margaritifera | reverse complement strand
AATAAATGTGATGGTACAAATAATTCCAGTTAAAATTCTTTGGAGATTACTACTTTTCAAAAACACGTATCTGAAATGGCCACATGAGCATTCATTTACACTTTACACATGCATATGTTAATGTAAATAAGTATACATGACTATAAACAAAAAAGGATATATATATATATATATATATATATATATATATATATATATATATATATATATATATATATATTACAATTTATTCATACCATGTCATATTTCATACAATATAATTTATTTTAAATAAAAATATTTATTATATAGTTTATGAATAATTTGTGAAAATTAAACATAATTTGATTAACAATATGTAACTAATATATTTTTTAAGTTGAAACATACACAGGATTATGAGGGTAAAAAAAAAAAAAAAAAAAAATTAACATGCAGCCTAAAAGCCAAGTTTTCTAACATGACAATAATACAAGTTCCAATTTAATGATGATAGTAATAGATTTCTTCCAGATTTTTAGCTCTACTGGTCATGGACCAGTTAAACACTTATTTAATGGCATATTGTCTGTCATCCACTCAGGTATAGTTGGTTGGAAATGAAAAGAGTTCGGACTGGATGTCCAACTTGGTCATTTCATTATTTCCAAACATCTCTTCTTGGCCAGTAGAATTCATATAATGCTGAAAGGAACTGCAACAGTTTTTACTCTACTATAACTGTTTGAAAGGAGTACAGTTTATTTTGCAATGCACAGATAATTCATTTTTGTCTCATCTGTGTGTGTGTATGTGTGTGTGTGTGTGTGTGTGTGTGTGTGTGTGTGTGAAATACATCATTTAAGAATATTTCCCTCATATGGTCACAGGTAATTAAATCCTTTCCCATGGACCACAGTGTTATTGGGCCATAAACCCCAAGTCCTATCTGCCATGCACATGATCAAACTTTCCCCATTCATCTCGTACCCTTCTTGACAGCTGAATGTGGTATTCTCCCCTACATAGTATCCAGCCTGACCAACAATGTAACTGTTGGGTGGGGAGTCAATATCTTTACAGCTTCCCAGTTTACAGCTCATATTTCCACCTGTCCAAACTCCACTAGAACATTGGTAGTAATTGCTTCCACCTAGAATTCTGTCATATGCTTGACTACACAAGTATCTCAGGACCACTCCCTCTGAATAAGGTCCTATGGCTGAATCATTGTGATAGGCTCCCCCAATAGTTGGTGCTGTATCACAATCACCAGTCACCATGTCTACTGTTAAATAAACCAAATAGTGCATTTAATTGCAAGCAAAAATAAATGTGATGGTACAAATAATTCCAGTTAAAATTCTTTGGAGATTACTACTTTTCAAAAACACGTATCTGAAATGGCCACATGAGCATTCATTTACACTTTACACATGCATATGTTAATGTAAATAAGTATACATGACTATAAACAAAAAAGGATATATATATATATATATATATATATATATATATATATTACAATTTATTCATACCATGTCATATTTCATACAATATAATTTATTTTAAATAAAAATATTTATTATATAGTTTATGAATAATTTGTGAAAATTAAACATAATTTGATTAACAATATGTAACTAATATATTTTTTAAGTTGAAACATACACAGAATTATGAGGGTAAAAAAAAAAAAAAAAAAAAATTAACATGCAGCCTAAAAGCCAAGTTTTCTAACATGAAAATAATACAAGTTCCAATTTAATGATGATAGTAATAGATTTCTTCCAGATTTTTAGCTCTACTGGTCATGGACCAGTTAAACACTTATTTAATGGCATATTGTCTGTCATCCACTCAGGTATAGTTGGTTGGAAATGAAAAGAGTTCGGACTGGATGTCCAACTTGGTCATTTCATTATTTCCAAACATCTCTTCTTGGCCAGTAGAATTCATATAATGCTGAAAGGAACTGCAACAGTTTTTACTCTACTATAACTGTTTGAAAGGAGTACAGTTTATTTTGCAATGCACAGATAATTCATTTTTGTCTCATCTGTGTGTGTGTGTGTGTGTGTGTGTGTGTGAAATACATCATTTAAGAATATTTCCCTCATATGGTCACAGGTAATTAAATCCTTTCCCATGGACCACAGTGTTATTGGGCCATAAACCCCAAGTCCTATCTGCCATGCACATGATCAAACTTTCCCCATTCATATCGTACCCTTCTTGACAGCTGAATGTGGTATTCTCCCCTACATAGTATCCAGCCTGACCAACAATGTAACTGTTGGGTGGGGAGTCAATATCTTTACAGCTTCCCAGTTTACAGCTCATATTTCCACCTGTCCAAACTCCACTAGAACATTGGTAGTAATTGCTTCCACCTAGAATTCTGTCATATGCTTGACTACACAAGTATCTCAGGACCACTCCCTCTGAATAAGGTCCTATGGCTGAATCATTGTGATAGGCTCCCCCAATAGTTGGTGCTGTATCACAATCACCAGTCACCATGTCTACTGTTAAATAAACCAAATAGTGCATTTAATTGCAAGCAAAAATAAATGTGATGGTACAAATAATTCCAGTTAAAATTCTTTGGAGATTACTACTTTTCAAAAACACGTATCTGAAATGGCCACATGAGCATTCATTTACACTTTACACATGCATATGTTAATGTAAATAAGTATACATGACTATAAACAAAAAAGGATATATATATATATATATATATATATATATATATATATATATATATATATATATTACAATTTATTCATACCATGTCATATTTCATACAATATAATTTATTTTAAATAAAAATATTTATTATATAGTTTATGAATAATTTGTGAAAATTAAACATAATTTGATTAACAATATGTAACTAATATATTTTTTAAGTTGAAACATACACAGGATTATGAGGGTAAAAAAAAAAAAAAAAAAATTAACATGCAGCCTAAAAGCCAAGTTTTCTAACATGACAATAATACAAGTTCCAATTTAATGATGATAGTAATAGATTTCTTCCAGATTTTTAGCTCTACTGGTCATGGACCAGTTAAACACTTATTTAATGGCATATTGTCTGTCATCCACTCAGGTATAGTTGGTTGGAAATGAAAAGAGTTCGGACTGGATGTCCAACTTGGTCATTTCATTATTTCCAAACATCTCTTCTTGGCCAGTAGAATTCATATAATGCTGAAAGGAACTGCAACAGTTTTTACTCTACTATAACTGTTTGAAAGGAGTACAGTTTATTTTGCAATGCACAGATAATTCATTTTTGTCTCATCTGTATGTGTGTGTGTGTGTGTGTGTGTGTGTGTGTGTGTGTGTGTGTGTGTGTGTGTGTGTGTGTGTGAAATACATCATTTAAGAATATTTCCCTCATATGGTCACAGGTAATTAAATCCTTTCCCATGGACCACAGTGTTATTGGGCCATAAACCCCAAGTCCTATCTGCCATGCACATGATCAAATCTTCCCCATTCATCTCGTACCCTTCTTGACAGCTGAATGTGGTATTATCCCCTACATAGTATCCAGCCTGACCAACAATGTAACTGTTGGGTGGGGAGTCAATATCTTTACAGCTTCCCAGTTTACAGCTCATATTTCCACCTGTCCAAACTCCACTAGAACATTGGTAGTAATTGCTTCCACCTAGAATTCTGTCATATGCTTGACTACACAAGTATCTCAGGACCACTCCCTCTGAATAAGGTCCTATGGCTGAATCATTGTGATAGGCTCCCCCAATAGTTGGTGCTGTATCACAATCACCAGTCACCATGTCTACTGTTAAATAAACCAAATAGTGCATTTAATTGCAAGCAAAAATAAATGTGATGGTACAAATAATTCCAGTTAAAATTCTTTGGAGATTACTACTTTTCAAAAACACGTATCTGAAATGGCCACATGAGCATTCATTTACACTTTACACATGCATATGTTAATGTAAATAAGTATACATGACTATAAACAAAAAAGGATATATATATATATATATATATATATATATATATATATATATATTACAATTTATTCATACCATGTCATATTTCATACAATATAATTTATTTTAAATAAAAATATTTATTATATAGTTTATGAATAATTTGTGAAAATTAAACATAATTTGATTAACAATATGTAACTAATATATTTTTTAAGTTGAAACATACACAGGATTATGAGGGTAAAAAAAAAAAAAAAAAAAAATTAACATGCAGCCTAAAAGCCAAGTTTTCTAACATGACAATAATACAAGTTCCAATTTAATGATGATAGTAATAGATTTCTTCCAGATTTTTAGCTCTACTGGTCATGGACCAGTTAAACACTTATTTAATGGCATATTGTCTGTCATCCACTCAGGTATAGTTGGTTGGAAATGAAAAGAGTTCGGACTGGATGTCCAACTTGGTCATTTCATTATTTCCAAACATCTCTTCTTGGCCAGTAGAATTCATATAATGCTGAAAGGAACTGCAACAGTTTTTACTCTACTATAACTGTTTGAAAGGAGTACAGTTTATTTTGCAATGCACAGATAATTCATTTTTGTCTCATCTGTGTGTGTGTATGTGTGTGTGTGTGTGTGTGTGTGTGTGTGTGTGTGTGAAATACATCATTTAAGAATATTTCCCTCATATGGTCACAGGTAATTAAATCCTTTCCCATGGACCACAGTGTTATTGGGCCATAAACCCCAAGTCCTATCTGCCATGCACATGATCAAACTTTCCCCATTCATCTCGTACCCTTCTTGACAGCTGAATGTGGTATTCTCCCCTACATAGTATCCAGCCTGACCAACAATGTAACTGTTGGGTGGGGAGTCAATATCTTTACAGCTTCCCAGTTTACAGCTCATATTTCCACCTGTCCAAACTCCACTAGAACATTGGTAGTAATTGCTTCCACCTAGAATTCTGTCATATGCTTGACTACACAAGTATCTCAGGACCACTCCCTCTGAATAAGGTCCTATGGCTGAATCATTGTGATAGGCTCCCCCAATAGTTGGTGCTGTATCACAATCACCAGTCACCATGTCTACTGTTAAATAAACCAAATAGTGCATTTAATTGCAAGCAAAAATAAATGTGATGGTACAAATAATTCCAGTTAAAATTCTTTGGAGATTACTACTTTTCAAAAACACGTATCTGAAATGGCCACATGAGCATTCATTTACACTTTACACATGCATATGTTAATGTAAATAAGTATACATGACTATAAACAAAAAAGGATATATATATATATATATATATATATATATATATATTACAATTTATTCATACCATGTCATATTTCATACAATATAATTTATTTTAAATAAAAATATTTATTATATAGTTTATGAATAATTTGTGAAAATTAAACATAATTTGATTAACAATATGTAACTAATATATTTTTTAAGTTGAAACATACACAGAATTATGAGGGTAAAAAAAAAAAAAAAAAAAATTAACATGCAGCCTAAAAGCCAAGTTTTCTAACATGAAAATAATACAAGTTCCAATTTAATGATGATAGTAATAGATTTCTTCCAGATTTTTAGCTCTACTGGTCATGGACCAGTTAAACACTTATTTAATGGCATATTGTCTGTCATCCACTCAGGTATAGTTGGTTGGAAATGAAAAGAGTTCGGACTGGATGTCCAACTTGGTCATTTCATTATTTCCAAACATCTCTTCTTGGCCAGTAGAATTCATATAATGCTGAAAGGAACTGCAACAGTTTTTACTCTACTATAACTGTTTGAAAGGAGTACAGTTTATTTTGCAATGCACAGATAATTCATTTTTGTCTCATCTGTGTGTGTGTGTGTGTGTGTGTGTGTGTGAAATACATCATTTAAGAATATTTCCCTCATATGGTCACAGGTAATTAAATCCTTTCCCATGGACCACAGTGTTATTGGGCCATAAACCCCAAGTCCTATCTGCCATGCACATGATCAAACTTTCCCCATTCATATCGTACCCTTCTTGACAGCTGAATGTGGTATTCTCCCCTACATAGTATCCAGCCTGACCAACAATGTAACTGTTGGGTGGGGAGTCAATATCTTTACAGCTTCCCAGTTTACAGCTCATATTTCCACCTGTCCAAACTCCACTAGAACATTGGTAGTAATTGCTTCCACCTAGAATTCTGTCATATGCTTGACTACACAAGTATCTCAGGACCACTCCCTCTGAATAAGGTCCTATGGCTGAATCATTGTGATAGGCTCCCCCAATAGTTGGTGCTGTATCACAATCACCAGTCACCATGTCTACTGTTAAATAAACCAAATAGTGCATTTAATTGCAAGCAAAAATAAATGTGATGGTACAAATAATTCCAGTTAAAATTCTTTGGAGATTACTACTTTTCAAAAACACGTATCTGAAATGGCCACATGAGCATTCATTTACACTTTACACATGCATATGTTAATGTAAATAAGTATACATGACTATAAACAAAAAAGGATATATATATATATATATATATATATATATATATATATATATATATATATATATTACAATTTATTCATACCATGTCATATTTCATACAATATAATTTATTTTAAATAAAAATATTTATTATATAGTTTATGAATAATTTGTGAAAATTAAACATAATTTGATTAACAATATGTAACTAATATATTTTTTAAGTTGAAACATACACAGGATTATGAGGGTAAAAAAAAAAAAAAAAAAATTAACATGCAGCCTAAAAGCCAAGTTTTCTAACATGACAATAATACAAGTTCCAATTTAATGATGATAGTAATAGATTTCTTCCAGATTTTTAGCTCTACTGGTCATGGACCAGTTAAACACTTATTTAATGGCATATTGTCTGTCATCCACTCAGGTATAGTTGGTTGGAAATGAAAAGAGTTCGGACTGGATGTCCAACTTGGTCATTTCATTATTTCCAAACATCTCTTCTTGGCCAGTAGAATTCATATAATGCTGAAAGGAACTGCAACAGTTTTTACTCTACTATAACTGTTTGAAAGGAGTACAGTTTATTTTGCAATGCACAGATAATTCATTTTTGTCTCATCTGTATGTGTGTGTGTGTGTGTGTGTGTGTGTGTGTGTGTGTGTGTGTGTGTGTGTGTGTGTGTGTGTGAAATACATCATTTAAGAATATTTCCCTCATATGGTCACAGGTAATTAAATCCTTTCCCATGGACCACAGTGTTATTGGGCCATAAACCCCAAGTCCTATCTGCCATGCACATGATCAAATCTTCCCCATTCATCTCGTACCCTTCTTGACAGCTGAATGTGGTATTATCCCCTACATAGTATCCAGCCTGACCAACAATGTAACTGTTGGGTGGGGAGTCAATATCT
The DNA here is from genome assembly GCA_029931535.1 of Margaritifera margaritifera. Taxonomy (NCBI): domain Eukaryota; kingdom Metazoa; phylum Mollusca; class Bivalvia; order Unionida; family Margaritiferidae; genus Margaritifera; species Margaritifera margaritifera. The sequence continues at coordinate 690,138 of JAQPZY010001501.1, read as the reverse complement.
TTACAGCTTCCCAGTTTACAGCTCATATTTCCACCTGTCCAAACTCCACTAGAACATTGGTAGTAATTGCTTCCACCTAGAATTCTGTCATATGCTTGACTACACAAGTATCTCAGGACCACTCCCTCTGAATAAGGTCCTATGGCTGAATCATTGTGATAGGCTCCCCCAATAGTTGGTGCTGTATCACAATCACCAGTCACCATGTCTACTGTTAAATAAACCAAATAGTGCATTTAATTGCAAGCAAAAATAAATGTGATGGTACAAATAATTCCAGTTAAAATTCTTTGGAGATTACTACTTTTCAAAAACACGTATCTGAAATGGCCACATGAGCATTCATTTACACTTTACACATGCATATGTTAATGTAAATAAGTATACATGACTATAAACAAAAAAGGATATATATATATATATATATATATATATATATATATATATATATTACAATTTATTCATACCATGTCATATTTCATACAATATAATTTATTTTAAATAAAAATATTTATTATATAGTTTATGAATAATTTGTGAAAATTAAACATAATTTGATTAACAATATGTAACTAATATATTTTTTAAGTTGAAACATACACAGGATTATGAGGGTAAAAAAAAAAAAAAAAAAAATTAACATGCAGCCTAAAAGCCAAGTTTTCTAACATGACAATAATACAAGTTCCAATTTAATGATGATAGTAATAGATTTCTTCCAGATTTTTAGCTCTACTGGTCATGGACCAGTTAAACACTTATTTAATGGCATATTGTCTGTCATCCACTCAGGTATAGTTGGTTGGAAATGAAAAGAGTTCGGACTGGATGTCCAACTTGGTCATTTCATTATTTCCAAACATCTCTTCTTGGCCAGTAGAATTCATATAATGCTGAAAGGAACTGCAACAGTTTTTACTCTACTATAACTGTTTGAAAGGAGTACAGTTTATTTTGCAATGCACAGATAATTCATTTTTGTCTCATCTGTGTGTGTGTATGTGTGTGTGTGTGTGTGTGTGTGTGTGTGTGTGTGTGTGAAATACATCATTTAAGAATATTTCCCTCATATGGTCACAGGTAATTAAATCCTTTCCCATGGACCACAGTGTTATTGGGCCATAAACCCCAAGTCCTATCTGCCATGCACATGATCAAACTTTCCCCATTCATCTCGTACCCTTCTTGACAGCTGAATGTGGTATTCTCCCCTACATAGTATCCAGCCTGACCAACAATGTAACTGTTGGGTGGGGAGTCAATATCTTTACAGCTTCCCAGTTTACAGCTCATATTTCCACCTGTCCAAACTCCACTAGAACATTGGTAGTAATTGCTTCCACCTAGAATTCTGTCATATGCTTGACTACACAAGTATCTCAGGACCACTCCCTCTGAATAAGGTCCTATGGCTGAATCATTGTGATAGGCTCCCCCAATAGTTGGTGCTGTATCACAATCACCAGTCACCATGTCTACTGTTAAATAAACCAAATAGTGCATTTAATTGCAAGCAAAAATAAATGTGATGGTACAAATAATTCCAGTTAAAATTCTTTGGAGATTACTACTTTTCAAAAACACGTATCTGAAATGGCCACATGAGCATTCATTTACACTTTACACATGCATATGTTAATGTAAATAAGTATACATGACTATAAACAAAAAAGGATATATATATATATATATATATATATATATATATTACAATTTATTCATACCATGTCATATTTCATACAATATAATTTATTTTAAATAAAAATATTTATTATATAGTTTATGAATAATTTGTGAAAATTAAACATAATTTGATTAACAATATGTAACTAATATATTTTTTAAGTTGAAACATACACAGAATTATGAGGGTAAAAAAAAAAAAAAAAAAAATTAACATGCAGCCTAAAAGCCAAGTTTTCTAACATGAAAATAATACAAGTTCCAATTTAATGATGATAGTAATAGATTTCTTCCAGATTTTTAGCTCTACTGGTCATGGACCAGTTAAACACTTATTTAATGGCATATTGTCTGTCATCCACTCAGGTATAGTTGGTTGGAAATGAAAAGAGTTCGGACTGGATGTCCAACTTGGTCATTTCATTATTTCCAAACATCTCTTCTTGGCCAGTAGAATTCATATAATGCTGAAAGGAACTGCAACAGTTTTTACTCTACTATAACTGTTTGAAAGGAGTACAGTTTATTTTGCAATGCACAGATAATTCATTTTTGTCTCATCTGTGTGTGTGTGTGTGTGTGTGTGTGTGTGAAATACATCATTTAAGAATATTTCCCTCATATGGTCACAGGTAATTAAATCCTTTCCCATGGACCACAGTGTTATTGGGCCATAAACCCCAAGTCCTATCTGCCATGCACATGATCAAACTTTCCCCATTCATATCGTACCCTTCTTGACAGCTGAATGTGGTATTCTCCCCTACATAGTATCCAGCCTGACCAACAATGTAACTGTTGGGTGGGGAGTCAATATCTTTACAGCTTCCCAGTTTACAGCTCATATTTCCACCTGTCCAAACTCCACTAGAACATTGGTAGTAATTGCTTCCACCTAGAATTCTGTCATATGCTTGACTACACAAGTATCTCAGGACCACTCCCTCTGAATAAG
>JAQPZY010001501.1:665000-685000 GCA_029931535.1 Margaritifera margaritifera | reverse complement strand
CTGTCATATGCTTGACTACACAAGTATCTCAGGACCACTCCCTCTGAATAAGGTCCTATGGCTGAATCATTGTGATAGGCTCCCCCAATAGTTGGTGCTGTATCACAATCACCAGTCACCATGTCTACTGTTAAATAAACCAAATAGTGCATTTAATTGCAAGCAAAAATAAATGTGATGGTACAAATAATTCCAGTTAAAATTCTTTGGAGATTACTACTTTTCAAAAACACGTATCTGAAATGGCCACATGAGCATTCATTTACACTTTACACATGCATATGTTAATGTAAATAAGTATACATGACTATAAACAAAAAAGGATATATATATATATATATATATATATATATATTACAATTTATTCATACCATGTCATATTTCATACAATATAATTTATTTTAAATAAAAATATTTATTATATAGTTTATGAATAATTTGTGAAAATTAAACATAATTTGATTAACAATATGTAACTAATATATTTTTTAAGTTGAAACATACACAGAATTATGAGGGTAAAAAAAAAAAAAAAAAAAAATTAACATGCAGCCTAAAAGCCAAGTTTTCTAACATGAAAATAATACAAGTTCCAATTTAATGATGATAGTAATAGATTTCTTCCAGATTTTTAGCTCTACTGGTCATGGACCAGTTAAACACTTATTTAATGGCATATTGTCTGTCATCCACTCAGGTATAGTTGGTTGGAAATGAAAAGAGTTCGGACTGGATGTCCAACTTGGTCATTTCATTATTTCCAAACATCTCTTCTTGGCCAGTAGAATTCATATAATGCTGAAAGGAACTGCAACAGTTTTTACTCTACTATAACTGTTTGAAAGGAGTACAGTTTATTTTGCAATGCACAGATAATTCATTTTTGTCTCATCTGTGTGTGTGTGTGTGTGTGTGTGTGTGTGTGTGTGTGTGTGTGTGTGTGTGTGAAATACATCATTTAAGAATATTTCCCTCATATGGTCACAGGTAATTAAATCCTTTCCCATGGACCACAGTGTTATTGGGCCATAAACCCCAAGTCCTATCTGCCATGCACATGATCAAACTTTCCCCATTCATATCGTACCCTTCTTGACAGCTGAATGTGGTATTCTCCCCTACATAGTATCCAGCCTGACCAACAATGTAACTGTTGGGTGGGGAGTCAATATCTTTACAGCTTCCCAGTTTACAGCTCATATTTCCACCTGTCCAAACTCCACTAGAACATTGGTAGTAATTGCTTCCACCTAGAATTCTGTCATATGCTTGACTACACAAGTATCTCAGGACCACTCCCTCTGAATAAGGTCCTATGGCTGAATCATTGTGATAGGCTCCCCCAATAGTTGGTGCTGTATCACAATCACCAGTCACCATGTCTACTGTTAAATAAACCAAATAGTGCATTTAATTGCAAGCAAAAATAAATGTGATGGTACAAATAATTCCAGTTAAAATTCTTTGGAGATTACTACTTTTCAAAAACACGTATCTGAAATGGCCACATGAGCATTCATTTACACTTTACACATGCATATGTTAATGTAAATAAGTATACATGACTATAAACAAAAAAGGATATATATATATATATATATATATATATATATATATATATATATATATATATATATATATATTACAATTTATTCATACCATGTCATATTTCATACAATATAATTTATTTTAAATAAAAATATTTATTATATAGTTTATGAATAATTTGTGAAAATTAAACATAATTTGATTAACAATATGTAACTAATATATTTTTTAAGTTGAAACATACACAGGATTATGAGGGTAAAAAAAAAAAAAAAAAAAATTAACATGCAGCCTAAAAGCCAAGTTTTCTAACATGACAATAATACAAGTTCCAATTTAATGATGATAGTAATAGATTTCTTCCAGATTTTTAGCTCTACTGGTCATGGACCAGTTAAACACTTATTTAATGGCATATTGTCTGTCATCCACTCAGGTATAGTTGGTTGGAAATGAAAAGAGTTCGGACTGGATGTCCAACTTGGTCATTTCATTATTTCCAAACATCTCTTCTTGGCCAGTAGAATTCATATAATGCTGAAAGGAACTGCAACAGTTTTTACTCTACTATAACTGTTTGAAAGGAGTACAGTTTATTTTGCAATGCACAGATAATTCATTTTTGTCTCATCTGTGTGTGTGTGTGTGTGTGTGTGTGTGTGTGTGTGTGTGTGTGTGTGTGTGAAATACATCATTTAAGAATATTTCCCTCATATGGTCACAGGTAATTAAATCCTTTCTCATGGACCACAGTGTTATTGGGCCATAAACCCCAAGTCCTATCTGCCATGCACATGATCAAACCTTCCCCATTCATCTCGTACCCTTCTTGACAGCTGAATGTGGTATTATCCCCTACATAGTATCCAGCCTGACCAACAATGTAACTGTTGGGTGGGGAGTCAATATCTTTACAGCTTCCCAGTTTACAGCTCATATTTCCACCTGTCCAAACTCCACTAGAACATTGGTAGTAATTGCTTCCACCTAGAATTCTGTCATATGCTTGACTACACAAGTATCTCAGGACCACTCCCTCTGAATAAGGTCCTATGGCTGAATCATTGTGATAGGCTCCCCCAATAGTTGGTGCTGTATCACAATCACCAGTCACCATGTCTACTGTTAAATAAACCAAATAGTGCATTTAATTGCAAGCAAAAATAAATGTGATGGTACAAATAATTCCAGTTAAAATTCTTTGGAGATTACTACTTTTCAAAAACACGTATCTGAAATGGCCACATGAGCATTCATTTACACTTTACACATGCATATGTTAATGTAAATAAGTATACATGACTATAAACAAAAAAGGATATATATATATATATATATATATATATATATATTACAATTTATTCATACCATGTCATATTTCATACAATATAATTTATTTTAAATAAAAATATTTATTATATAGTTTATGAATAATTTGTGAAAATTAAACATAATTTGATTAACAATATGTAACTAATATATTTTTTAAGTTGAAACATACACAGGATTATGAGGGTAAAAAAAAAAAAAAAAAAATTAACATGCAGCCTAAAAGCCAAGTTTTCTAACATGACAATAATACAAGTTCCAATTTAATGATGATAGTAATAGATTTCTTCCAGATTTTTAGCTCTACTGGTCATGGACCAGTTAAACACTTATTTAATGGCATATTGTCTGTCATCCACTCAGGTATAGTTGGTTGGAAATGAAAAGAGTTCGGACTGGATGTCCAACTTGGTCATTTCATTATTTCCAAACATCTCTTCTTGGCCAGTAGAATTCATATAATGCTGAAAGGAACTGCAACAGTTTTTACTCTACAATAACTGTTTGAAAGGAGTACAGTTTATTTTGCAATGCACAGATAATTCATTTTTGTCTCATCTGTGTGTGTGTGTGTGTGTGTGTGTGTGAAATACATCATTTAAGAATATTTCCCTCATATGGTCACAGGTAATTAAATCCTTTCCCATGGACCACAGTGTTATTGGGCCATAAACCATGATCTAAACGTTTCTGAAAATGAGTATATTATTCTAGTAAATTTGACATATATTGTATATTAACTCATCCTTTTAAGCCATTAGCAATAAATATTGTAGTGTTTTTATTTCAAAACTAAATTGAGGTGTATTGTCATACAATTAGTTTGCAGAAAGGTACTTCCCCATTTTCACATTATATGGGATGCATATATTTTGATTAAAAAGTAATAAACATGAACCAAATGAAACAATTAATTTCATACTTTTCATTTAGATTACTTCTAATTTCATCTTTAAGAAATGTAACCTACTGTAGCTTGGATCACAGTATTCACCAACAGCATTCATCCCAAGTTTAAATGGTCCATTCAATACACCACCACATCAAGACTGACTCTATAGACTATAAATAATTATTGGGTTGTATCCATATACAGCCTTATTCAACACTAATTACCACCCACTTTTAACAGTTACTATGGACAAAAACCATACAACAACCATTAGACACATTGTTGCCCTTCAAGAGACAAGACTCTCTGCATCTGGCACAATCAGGGAGAAAGATACTCATTCTTCTGGCAGGGAAAGCCTCCAGACAAGCCAAGAGAACACGGCGTTGGCTTCGCTGTCAAGAACAGTCTGCTTAACTCCATTGTACCTCCCTCAGAAGGATCTGAAAGGATCCTGAAACTTCAGCTTCAGACATCAACTGGATTGATTAGCCTGATCAGCGCCTACGCGCCAACACTAACAAACTCCGCGGAAGTTAAAGACCAGTTTTACGATGATCTCAGTGCTACAATTGGAGAAGTCCCCTCGCAAGAGCCACTGTACATCCTTGGTGACTTCAATGCCAGAATCGGTGCTGAAGATGGCTCCTGGCCAACCTGCCTGGGACGTTTTGGGAGGGGGAAGATGAATGAGAACGCCCAGCGCCTCCTTGAACTCTGCTGTCACCACAATCTTGCCATCACCAACACCTTCTTCAGGACTAAGCCACAACACAGTGTGTCCTGGAGACACCCCAGGTCCAAGCATTGGCATCAGCTCGACCTTATCCTGACAAGATGCTCTAACCTCAGCAGTGTACAGATAACGCGCAGTTACCATAGCGCAGACTGTGACACTTATCATTCTCCTGTATGCAGCAAAGTGAAGCTCCAGCCAAAGAGACTGCATTGCGTCAAGAAAATGGGAAGACCTTGAATTGACACAAGTAAGACCTGCCAGCAAGATAAGGTGCATGATTTTGTCAGAATTTTGGAAGAAGCCCTTCCCTGCGCAACCAAAACATACACAATGAAAAATGGGAACATCTTAGGGATACTATCCACACCGCCACAATTTCAGCATTCGGCATTAAGCATGGAAAATCAAATGACTGGTTTGAGACACACTCAGAACAAATGCTCCCTGCTATCGAGGAGAAACAACAGGCATTTGCCGTCTACAAAACCACACCAACTGAGAAGAATATGCAGGCCCTCAGGATAGCCCGTAAAAAAGTTCAGCGAACTGCATGGCGTTGTGTGAATAATTTCTGGCTTCAACTCTGCTCGTGGATTCAGACCTCTGCCAATATAGGTGACATAAAGGGCATGTATGATGGTATCAAAGTGGCTGTTGGACCGACGCAAAAGAAGACTGCCCCGCTGAAGGCTACTACCGGCAATATAATTACGGACCGTACGAAGCAAATGGAACGTTGGGTGGAGCACTATTCAGAGCTCTATTCAAGAGAAAACAAGGTCAGTCAGGATGCGCTAAACGCTGTGGAGTGCTTACCAACCATGGACGAGCTTGATAGTGAGCCAACACTCGAAGAACTCAGTCAAGCGCTAGATGCACTTGCCCCTGGAAAGGCCCCCGGAAGAGATGGCATATCAGTTGAAGTCATCAAATGCGCCAAGGAAACCCTTCACACCAGAATACACGAACTCCTCTGACCATGCTGGAAACAAGGCTCAGTACCACAGACATGAAGGATGCCCTTATTGTCACTCTCTACAAGAATAAAGGCGACAGGAGTGACTGTAACAACTATCGTGGCATCTCCCTTCTGAGCACCGTGGGGAAGCTCTTTGCTAAGGTGGTATTGAAGAGACTCCAAGTGCTTGCTGAAAGAGTCTACCCACAGTCACAGTGCGGGTTTAGGGCCAAGAGATCCACCACCGATATGGTATTTTCCCTTAGGCAGCTGCAAGAAAAGTGTAGAGAACAGGGGAAACGACTCTATGTCGCCTTCATTGATCTCACCAAGGCCTTCGACCTTATTAACAGGGAGGGACTCTTCAAGATCCTGATAAAAATTGGTTGTCCACCCAGCCTACTCAGTATTGTGAAGTCCTTTCATGAAGACATGAAGGGGACCATTATGTACGATGGCTCCATATCGGAAGAATTCAACGTCAGAAGCGGAGTGAAGCAGGGGTGTGTCCTTGCCCCCACGCTGTTCGGTATTTTCTTTTCCATCCTGCTCAAGTATGCCTTCGGACCATCCACAGAAGGAATCTACCTTCGCACTAGATCAGACGGGAAGCTTTTCAACCTTTCCAGACTTAGGGCGAAAACGAAAGTGCAGGTGAAATTCCTATTTGCTGACGACGCAGCAGTCACATCCCACTCAAATGAAGATCTCCAGAGACTCATGGATCGTTTTGCAGATGCATGTAGGCATTTCTGGCTCACCATCAGCCTAAACAAGACGCAGGTGATGGGACAGGGTGTTGATGATCCTCCATCAATCAACATTCAGGACTTTGAGCTACAGGTAGTTCACGAATTCGTGTACCTGGGGTCAGCAATCACAAACAATCTTTCCCTTGAGAGCGAATTAAATAGGCGCATCGGGAAGGCTGCCTCCATATTCTCCAGGCTGACAAAATGAGTATGGGTCAAAAGCAAGCTGACAGAACACACATAAGTCGAAGTATACAAAGCTTGTGTGGTAAGCACTCTCTTGTATGGGAGTGAATCTTGGACCTTGTGTACACAACAAGAAAGAAAGCTGAATACATTCCACATGCGCTGTATTCGCATCCTTAACATTACCTGGAGAGACAAAGTTCCCAACAGCACAGTACTTGACAGAGCAGGGATGAAAAGTATGTACACCCTTCTTAGACGACATTTGCGTTGGTTGGGCCACGTGTCCAGAATGGAGGACGAACGCATACCGAAGGACCTCCTATATGGAGAGCTAGAAACAGGGAAAAGACCGGTCGGACGACCGCAACTACGCTATAAGGATACACGCAAGCATGACCTAAAGGCACTTGGCATCAAAACAGACACCTGTAAATAGGTTGCCTCTGATAGACGTGCATGGCAACACGAGGTTCAGGAGAGACTCATAAACTACGAGAGGGATCTGAGGTGGAAAGCAGAAGAAGAAAGGACCCACAGAAAAGCCCAGCACCAAGAAAATTATTGAACTACAGATCACAAGTGTAATAAGTGTGGCAGAGACTGCCACTCTCGCATCGGACTCTGTAGACACAACTTATATTGCCAAGCAGATGTCAACATCCATCGGCGCAGATCCATGGTCACACGAGACAGACAGATGCCTACTACTACTACTATGGACAAAAACAAAAATATATTTTCATACAAGTACTGGAAGGTACCAACATATCTGAGTCAATATGAGTTGGAGAGTTCCATCTCATTCTTTTCACTAGGGAACCAAAATACTAGTCAAAGTGACTTAATTACACGTAAAGCCTAATATTTTTGTATCGTGTATTATGTACTATAAATGTAATGACCATTCACTCTATGAAGAGATGACCAGTTTCATCTTTTACTAACCTAGCAAGCACAATGCTGAGAAAATGGACATCAAAACTTTTCATTTGGTATAAAAAGTAAATCACAAATTCATATTAGAGAACTTTAATTAGATTTACACATTTTTGCTAGCTCGAGCTAGTTAGGATTGGTAATTATTAGCACCTGCTCAATCATTGACAATGCTTTTCTCACAAAGATTTCATATTATTTTCAATAATTATTCAACAACAAGGTCAAGATTTCTTGCTACTTATTAATTAGAATTGCAACTCTATTATGGGTAACACTGACAGATATCATTTATATTACGAGTTTATCATAAACTTTATCTTTGACAATAAATGAATAATAACTGGATTTTCATTTTAAATCTGAACATAAACATGGAAGCAAATGCTAAAACATGGCCTCCACTTTTCAATTGCTCATCACAATTACATGTTTTCAATGTGGCATTACCTCCTTTGCCACATTATTATCATAATATGACATGCCTCAATTCAATTCAGTTTCATAGTTCAAGAAACTTTTAAATGACCATTGATAAGTAATTTCTGACAAAATCTGTGCAACTATGCCAAAGGACAATTTGCCTAATAGGTATTTCACCATCTGTACTGTAAGAAACATGTCATATAGTTAGTGTACTAAACCTAGGGGGGATACACAGAGGCTGAGTGGTTAAGGTTGTGACTCAAGATTGATTTCATCTCAAACGAGGAAATGAAATCATCTTAAGGACTAGAGAAAATCCAATTATTCTTTACAAATGATGACATAATCTTACATTAGGATAACATTTTCTTTAAGAATCATTGCTTCTTTGAACAACTGACCTGAAACAGGTTTTAAATGCACTGAAGTTAACCCAGACTGGAATGATTTGTCCTCTGAATTCTCTCCAGACTGTTACCAATGTATACACATCCCAACATTCCTATATGTTTAGATAAAATATGAAAAAAGGGCCATGAAAAGTTCACAAAACAATAGATAACAATGGATCCAACATTTTATCAAGTAAGTTTTGCAAGTTTAAATACCAACAGGATGACCTTCAGGTTATGAAGTATGGAGTTGCTTTTGTGTTTTAAACCCTCCTTACTGCAGGCATTCTTTGGATACATGCACAAGAATTAACAAATAACAAAACTTCCACATTCATAGCCACATGTTATCAAGAAGCATCTGGCAAGTAATTATTACAATCAAAATTAACTAGTCTGGGAAAACTGTGCTATAATAGGGTCAATGGAACCTTTATTTTATATCCATTGAAGAAATCCATATCTAGCCATTACAGTTGTTAATTTGTTTATAAAAGCCGTTCAAGATTGTTTTTAAGATTTAAAGCAGATAACTTTAAATAAACAATATTTATAAATGTTTATCACTCTAAATTAAGAAAATAATATGTAGACAAACTTCAATATAAAAAAATTTCTTTGTTCAGTGCATACCAATTACACAAAAATGACTTCCTAACTGCAAAATGGACTCTTTATTTATCAATAAAAGCCTTCCAGGTTTTCATTTTAATGTTTAAAACAGATAACTTTAGGAGAATGTTTATCATTCGAAATATATAAAAAAAACATATAAATAAACTTGGATTTAACCAAAAGTGTTGTTCAGTGTTCTAGCCAAGTTTTTATTATTAAAATAATATAGGGTAACATGGTCATATTCCGACCAGTAGGGTAATTACGACCATAGACGTATTTCCTGCTGTTTACAATAAAGATTAGCAAATGACTTGCTGTGTTTGTTGTTTTTATTTGTGCACATGCGTATGCAAATTAGTAATGATGTTTCCAGGCAAGGAAGACATTGCGTGACAAAATGACGTAATCGCCTCGTCGCTCGCTCTTCTGCGCGAGTTCAGAAGCGGCAGTTACGAAAAAAAAATTTCAGTACCCTAGTCAGGCATCAGTCAACCAAGGTTTGTATAGATTTCATTAATATAATAACTATGTTATCATAGCTTTAAAATAATGCTTTCTCTAGCTAAAAAAATAAGAACTGCAACAGTATTATGACAAATAACAATATTTTAAAACGTTCTGTATAGTGGTCGGATTTACCCCAGGTTATTTTACATAAGAGGGCTATTCCGACCTAGAACAGAGACTAAAAGACAATGAAGACTTATGATTGGTGTTTACGGGATTTAGGAAAAAACAAAGAAAAAATATGTAAATAAAAATAAATAGAAAAATAAAGGTATAAAACTCAAAAAGGAAAAGAAAAAATTAACTCACCACAATCTCTTTATCTATCTATCAATCAAGAAACTAAAAAAATATAAAAAAAATAAATGAAAAGCTTTTAAATCTGAAATGATAGCATACAAACTTTTGTGTTTTACAGATGAAACGTGTGTACGTAAGGTCCGTATATGTGGTTGGAATGCACCATTGGGGTCCCCGACAACTTGAGATTGGGAGTCTCTATTATTTGAAAAATGAAGAAGTAAATCCTTTTGATAAAAATGCTGTGTGTGTGTGTACCAAGATAAAGAATGTAGAAGGCGTGCCGCCTACCTGCAGAGAGAATATGCTGCAAAAATTGCACAACTTTTCTCTGACAATCTTGTACATGGAAATATTTATTTAAAAGCGAAAAGTGTCATAGAATCATGGAAAAAAAGAACTGGGCCTTGTCAGAGATGTGATATTGGCTTCAAATGTGCGGAAAAAATATATAGATGAAATTAAAGAATTGCTGCGTGGGTTCTGTCTTGAAATAGTCTAATTTTGAAGCTTTTGAAATAAAAGTCTGGTGTTTTCTAAAGTTTTTTCTCTCTCAAACCTCATGCTTAGCATTTATCTGATATATTTTTGCAGAATGTCCAGAAAATCGAAAACAAAGCATATGCAGTATGAAGCCAAATCCCTAGAGAAAGCTGTTGATGCAGTTAGAAGCGGCGTCATGAGTTACCGGACCGCAAGCCAACAATTTGGCATTCCTAAGACGACAGTTATCAACCATGTACAAGGACATTATGCTGCTGCTTCAAAGCCAGGATGCCCTACGGCAATTCCAGCGGCAATGGAAAAATCTATCGTCAACAAGGTTATTGATGCCTCCACGAAAGGGTTCGGCATTACCAAACTTATTTTGAAAACTGCTCGTCTGTGCAAATCATCACAACTGAAGACCCCTTTCAAAAATGGTATCCCCGGGGACGATTGGTGGAGGGGTGTTAAATCAAGACACCCTGAGTTGGTATTAAGAAAGCCTGAAAAACTTAACATCTCTCACGCGAGAATGATGAATAAAATGGTGGTGCAGAGATTCTTCGAAGATTTGCGCAAAATAGTTTCCACGCTCAACTTTCACGACAAACCGCATGTTATTTGGAACCGTGAAGAGACTGGTAAACAAATGGAACACAAACCAGTACCAGTATGTACCAAGAGGGGAACAAGAAATGTCTTATCCTAGACATCAGATAGAGAAAATGTCACTATTCTTGCCTGTATTAATGCTGCAGGACGTGCTATGCCACCTATGTGCATTGTGAAAGAAAAAACACCAAGGTCCCTCCATGCCTTCAACTGTCTTGAAGCTCTACCAGGTACAATTTGGACCTATCAAAAGAAGGCATAGATGTGTGATATGCCGGGGGTGGAGTGGTTCCAGGGATTATTTCTGGAACATTGTGGCCCAGATAGGCCTCAGTTGCTAACTGTTGATAGCCATTCTTCTCACAAAGTTTTGGGTCTTCTAGAAGAGGCCAAAAAAGAAAATGTTCACATTCTATCTCTACCACCACATACAACACATTTTTTACAACCTAAATCTAAATTCTCTCTCTCTCTTTCTCTCTCTCTCTCTCTCTCTCTCTCCTGTGTCCCTACTGCTTTACATACATTTAGAAAGAGACCGGCTGACAGAGTTGTGATTGTTGGCTTGTTCAGAGTACACGAAACACAAAATAAGTGTATATTTACTTATTAGATCGATACCAGCAAACAGCAGGGGACTGAAGGAACATGGATATTCCAATATGACTGCCGTTAAAAGCTTCTTTACAACTCTACGAAACATCTCCGCAAGTTTGGCCCGCAACCATCTTTGTGGGAACTTGCTTTCCAGATCCTACGGTTTTGTCCTTGCGAGATGTAAACTGTATCACACACGTTTGAACGGTCGGAGTTACACTCACAGAGGTCGGTATTTCCCCATGGTGGTCGGAGTTACACATATCATAGGTCGGAATAACCCACAACACGGTCGGATTTACCCCCTGTATATATAGTCTTAATAAAATCACGTCTCAGTAAGAAGAACTCAAATGATATGCTTTTAGAATAATTAAACTTGTTACAATAGGCTCGATTGATTGCTCCCCGTATCTTACTCAGCCATGCATTAGTCGGGTTTAGTACCGTACTTGTCGATCTCCTGTGAATCACATCAGTGGTCAGAATATGACTATGTTACCCTAGTTTTTTATGGATGTATGTGGTTTAAGGTTGTGACGATTTTCACTGTGCATCCAAACAGGGGATTCCAGGATAATAGTAATGGCGTAAAAATTAAGTTCCGTGAAAGTATATAATAAACATTTCTTTTTCACTTATGTGAAATCAAGTCAGCCTCTTTAATATAATCTATGTGAATAAATAAATACATAATTGTTAAAATGACTTGCCATGCACTTACTGATATAAACCAGAACCACGTACACGAGCATCCTTGATAACTTTCAAAACTATATTCTTGATACGGTCTGAGGTTGCCTATGTTAATTTCCAGCCGAATTGTTGACTTGCAGCTCACACTCAGTTGTGATACTCTACTTCGTCTTTCTTTTATTTGTGAACAATCCCTAGTCCGTCCCAGCATATATGGCTGGTCTTTCTTGTAACCAACCGCTCCTTTCAGTGACATCATACTTCGTACTCCCCAAAAAGTTTTAACGTCTGTTTATATCAACAGGAAGGGTGCATGTCATTTCGGCCCAAAAACAAGTTCCTCAGGGGTCGATTCTGTCCAAATGCCACGTTCGGTCGGGTCGATTCGGCAGGGTCGTTTCGTCCAACATAAGTTTTATCAGGGAACTATACTGGCGTTCCGTAATCTCGCAGTACTAACGAATTGAACTGTTATAAATTATTAAAAAAGACCCACCTGACTATAATTCTGTTGTTGTTTTATTCTTTAACATCTTTAAAGGGAGGTTACCATAATGTCGCGGTAAATGAGTATTTGTCCCTAAGGTGGCTCAGAAGGGTAATAACACAAATGAAAGGTCAAAAAAAGTATCCACACTACTCAAGTCATTGACATGATATATTTTTTGTTAGGGTGGTTGGTGTATGGAAGACGGTCAGTTCAGTATAACTTCGAATGCTTTATGTTTCATGTTTCTAAAGTCAATTCTGATCATACTGTTATGAAATTTTACCCTTGTTAGTTTGATGCTTAAATAATAGACAAATATCATAATGATGCAATATTTTCATGTTTATCAGATATGAAAACATATGCACAATGCGATAATAATGAAATATTACTATTTTTATTTTTAATATAAAAGCAAAAGAGAATTAAAGTGACATAGTTTTAGTGCTCGAAAGAAGTGTGCAGGATTCAATAGAGTTATGGTCCGTATTTTCTACCGTACTTTCGTTCACCTGACCTAGCGATGCGATAAGCTGTTAAGTGATTCTGATACATCATGTAGCATTCATTGACAAACAGACGACCTTTTTCTATTAACTGGCAAATTATTTACTGTTTTTGTCTTTGGTAGAGGTGTATTGCTGAAGGAGGGTATACAGGTGGATTTAATTTTCATTGTTTTTTCTATCCTTTAATTTTTTTCTTTCCAACTGACTACAAAACAAAACATTTCTTTCATATTTGGTGTTCAAACTCGTCGACAAGTTCCTTGTTGCGCTTTTGCTGGGATAAACAACATTGTATTTATTATGGAAATATGATTTACCGCGACATTATGGAACCCTCGAGAATATGAGAAACGACTATAGTATTAGTATTATATAGTACTGTACATGTAAGACTGATAGATAAGTTGTAACCAACAATACGAGCCCCTGTGAATTCTCCTACGTTTCGGTTGTGGGGCCCCTGTATGAGTATCCTGGACTCCCCTATTTTGACGCACTTAAGAACTTACTTTCACCTTTTCAGAAATATACTCCTTTCATAGTGATACCTCTCATTAGTATAGAAACATTAGTTATTTTAGCAAAGCGTGCATAAAAAATGACAATGATATATTCCCTAATACTCTTCCATGCATGCTTTCAACCAGACGACCCCTCGTCGGAAAGTTTGTGTATTACGTCATCCATTATGACGCACTTCACAGAAGTCTATTCTATTAGTGACACCATTGTACATATGCGCGGGGAAAAAACTATATTACAGAGGAACATCAATAGGACATAGAAAACTCAAGTTTATGGGAAAAATTACAGACAGAAATTTAACTTTGCATTTCTAAACTTTTCTTACATTTATCATTAATTTGGTTTTGGTACAGATTTTGTCTCGAAAGGAAAAAGAATTAAATTTGGAAAATCGTGATGGTATTATTATAAAATTGTGTAGTTATAATTATAAAATAATTAGATCCAGCATGTGGCCTTTTTCCCAATACTTAACTGGCATTGTGAACATGCAGAACCTCAATCTTTGAATGTACTGTTTTGGGAACATCTAAACTGTTTTGCATCCTTCACAACTTATTTATCCAGAATGCAAATAATCAAAGACACAAGATATAAAATTACAGGAGAAGGTTTTATTTTCATTATTTATCATTCGTGCCATTATCAAACAAATCTTAACAAAATAAATTGGTCAAAACAAGTTAAATATCAAGAATGTCTTAAAAGATTATTGAAAATTTACTGTTAAATTAAAATTGCTTAATTATCAGATAAAAAATCCTAATACTTTGATTTAAATAAGCAAAAATGTAAAGGATGCTAATTTAAATATGAAATATATCGTAAAAGTATATGTTTCTTGTAAATTTCCACAAATTATAATAACAAATAACCACCTCTGAAAATCAGTTATGAAAGTTCCACATGAAACTGTATCACATTGTACACCTTTCTAAACAGTGTTACTGATGCAGTTATCAGCTGTGAGTCACGTTGCTAACACATGTTGAGTAGCAGACTGGATGCCTATTATGGCGGGAAGTTGATTTGCCCTGTCAGAAGAGTTAGTAAGGATTTTTATGAGGACTTGCTGGTTGAAAAAAAGAGAATTAGTGAAATGGCGTTTTTTTCATGGTATGTGTTTTTGTTTCATTTCACAACTGATAAGGATAGGATTTTCTACAAATTTTTCTGTCTGTGTGACTCGATGTTAATCAGTGTACATTAATGTTGTGGTTGTGACGTCATTGATACTGCGTCAAAATAGGGTGTGGGACGATATATCAAATTGCTTTATACCAACACTTAAAACGTCATGTTATTTTTAATGTGTATGCTCTGTAAAATGAGTTACAACACCAAAAAGTTTGTGAAATAGAAATATTGATTGAAACTTAGTAAAAACGTACTGGGTCCTTTTCGTAGACGGTAAGTCCTTTTCGCAAAAAGGACCGGTCCTGTTCACACTTTATACCCACTGGTGGTATAGATAACATCCTCTTAGTCATTGTGTACCATGATTGTTAGGTAGATTTACTTTCAAGAAAGCGCTTGTTCCAGTCATAGTAACATTGGACTTTCTTCAGACTGGTAAAAATAGGGCTTCCAAAAGACTTTTCCTTTAATGGCAGGCTATATTCAAGAGGAAGGAAGGAAGGAAGAAAACATTTATAAAGACAATTTCTCTACAAAGTAGGTGTCTGCTTTAAACCTTCATGTAAAAACTGACACATGTTGTATCTTCTGGTTAACATACATAATTTGAAAAACTTACATTATGTTTGATTCATGTTCAATAACAAAAAAAAAAAAACAAACAAAAAAACTTACATAATGGTGACAGAATAAAAACTAAGTATATAGATATATATTATATCAATATGTGGTAAGTAGGGTACATATACATAAAGAATTACACATTATCTTCCTTTTCTAAATGACGTCTGCGTGAAAGGATAAAACTTTAATATAAAACAGTTGACATTAGTAATACCTGGAAAAAGGTAACCGTAAAAAGGTATATTTTCTGCGCATAAATAAAAAGTGAAGTGTGTATGTGGTAGCGTTTTACTGTGCCTCAGCACAATAGTGGCCATATGGTGCCACCCAGAGGTATAGTTCGATAATGTTAAATAAAAACGGTTTAATTTTTTCTTTATAAGCACACATAGTGTATATACTGAAGACTCTATATAAATTTGGATGACTTCTTTAATTAAACTACATTGAGGGGGGTTGGTTCTCGCAATATATAAATCGTGTACAATCGTCTAGTTTTTAAATTTTTAGGAACATATCTACCTTTATTTGGCCAATCATGCCCTCGGGCGTACTGAATACTTGATTCTACCCCTCTTCATGTATACATTTACATTCTGTATAACACATAAATGTGGTCAGTGATAATTTTCGCATATGCGCACACGTTCTGTTACCGCTTGACTGCACATTGAGCTAAGCGACCAAATTATCGGCAAATCAAAACACGTCAAACAAAAGAAAGCCAGTATGATCAATTAGCAGTGTTTTAAGCGACTTTGTTGCATTGTGTTTACTCAAACCAGATCCTCACGAGCGGCTCACTATGATTTTAATCCAGCGAGTCAGTGTAATTAAATTAATGAAAGGTACTTTACCGACATCAGTGTTGGTTTCCTTTGTGAACTGATTAAATGACAGTAATGATTCTTTAATTTTTAATTGATTATACAGATGATTAACTTCCACGTGCGATATTGCGTTTGAAGCGAAACAATTACGCTAATTAATGAGCGGTCTCTGTTCGTATTTAAAAGAGAAAATTTATGTTATGATCACTTTAGAAGTAGTTGTCAAGCAAGCTGATAGTTACTCTGTAGATAAAATGAGTTTGCTAAATTATTTTCGCAAGGAAGGTAATAAGGGCGATTTGGAGAAGGAAAATTTTTGTGAAAGTGGAGAGACTGCTACAGAATGTGCAGTAGCTATTTCTTCAAAGAGACATAAGCAGAACCTTTGAGAGGCTTTAGAACATTTGACTACAGGCACTTTCCTCATGAGAGAGCGGCTCTGTTGAAATATGGGAGGGAAGACTTGCAGGTTCTTCTTAATCATCTTCATGGCTGAGCAAATCCCATAGCCTGACGTCCCGGACTATTCATTTTTGAAGTCGGGCAAGTCGCTAGTCCGGACTAGTGGATGAATTTTTTTTTTGCTCAGCCCTGATAATATATCCTGCACTATTTTACAGTATTTACTCGTTTAAATTTCATAAATGATGTTTCACTGTTACGCATCAAATATCGCACGTTTTTCACCGAGCGAAAAGATGACATATATTTGCTAGATATATTTTATTATTACATAACATGCATTACAACTGCTTTTGCAATTAATTTGCCAATCTTTAAAAAAAAAACACATTTGCTTTGCTTTATGCAAGTCTTGCCTTCCATTAAAGTTAGCTAAGCCTTTTTAAAGATTCGTTAATTGTCTGTGCATATTTGTAAATATTTATATGTCGTATTACCTTGAATTAATATTTATTCTTCATGAATGTTTCTAATGAATAATATGTTATATTCTGTTTTATTTTGTGTATTCATTGAACATTACAGGAATAATGCTGCGTGCTCTTCGCTTGAACAATTTTGTGAAGATCCACGATGACTGTGTCTTTTCTTTCCCGCAAGATGGTGCATACTTCTTTGTCGGACAGAATGGCAGCGGGAAATCTAGCATTTTTGAAGCTATAAGACGATGCCTAAGTCTAGAGTCAAATACGTCCTTCTCACTAATGCCAGATGAATCCAAACCTACCTACATCATATGTGAATACGAAATACCAGAAAAAGATCGATCGTCTTTCGATTGTAAGAAAGTGTTTACGTCATTTCTACACATACCAGACGCTGCCTCAAACTACAAGTATGTGAGAATTGTTCTACTGGTGGATGATGATATGCTGGAAAACGGAAAGGTTCTTATCGAACTCATTGAAAGAAAGAATAAATCTCATGATATGAAACACTGCACTTGTAGTTTTCAGAATGAGAAAGAAAAGAGCTTAAGAAACGAAATATTGAAAAAACTTCCGCACTGTACAAAGGACGTCGACAGAAGTGAAGACCGTATTAATATTTTACTAAAAGTTGTGCAAGAGCTTCTTGAAGTGAAGAAAGAAGACTCAGAAATGGGAAAGAGAGTATGTGAAATAATGGAAACAATAGAAAAAACGGAAACATTTCTCATTACACTTGAAAACCGTGTTGTTTTTACCTTTGGGCTCAGATCTGTGGGGACTCTACAATGGTCAAAAAGTAAACTGATAACAAAAGATAACCGGGAAAATAATTACAAGAGTGCAAGGGACAAATGTGAAATCATTAAATATTTCCTATCCAAGGAGAACTCGGGGAAGTATGATCATCAAAAGGAAGACAAAATATTCGGAATACTGACGGATGGTACGAATTATTCTTTCGAAATTGAAAATGAGGAAGTCAATGTAAAATTAAACGGCAGATTTGTTGAGGTTTTGAAGATGTCAGAGGGCATTTTGGAGGCGAAATATTTGTCTCTACTTCTCACAAGTAATGAATTTTCCACGGTCTTCCTGGAGGAACCTGACAGAGGAATGCATCCACAGATGATTGGGATGATTCGAGATATTGTATTACCTCTTGTAAAAGAAAAGACCATGATCATTGTAACTCACAATCCTATATTAATTGCCTCCTGGTCTATCCCCAGAATATATAAATTCTACAAAGAGCAAAGCGGGAACGATTGGATAAGCAGAATGGTTCCTATTGGCAGAGTAGCCGAAAAGGGCAAGAATAAAATACCTCGCCTCTTGGCCAGCGAAGATTATGTCAGCATGATATTTGCACGCAAAGTCATCTTTGTGGAAGGTCAATCTGACTTTTTATTTGTCAGAGCCCTCGTAGCCCATATTTTGAATCCATCAAAGGATGACTCCACTCAGAGGGTACTAAAATTAGCCTTATCTGAAGAAAAGAGCAAAACTCAGCAACGTTCAAGTTCAGAGATGGAAACACAAACCATATCAAGGGAATACAGTGACGATATATTGCCCAAGGTCCGCACTTTCCTGGCATCCTTGCATGTGGTAAAGCTGAGTGGAGAAAAGAGTAAAAATAAATGGCATTATCTGAGTAAAGAACTTGGGCTTTCACGGTTGTTTCTTTTAGATAGGAATGCGGTTGTTAAAGTCAGAGTCATAGATACTTGTACCCACGCTGCTGAGATAGTCAAAAGTGATATTGAGCGGCTTGTAACAGAGGCAGTGAAATCCAAACAAGGAAAACTGAAAAGACAATCTCAAAATACGCAAGAGAGTCCAAAGGTGGAACAGTTGAAGACTGAAGCAATGAAAAGTGATTTTCAGCAACCTATAACTGAAGCGGTGGAACCTGAGAAAGGAAAACAGAAAAGAAAATCTCAAGATAAGCAAGACAATCCAGATGTGGCAAGGTTAAAAACTGCTGTCACTGAAGCTATGACATACAAGTTCTGGAACCAGACAGATACCATTTATGAAGGAAACAGAGATGAACATATGGAAAGGTTGTCTATTCAAGATGCTACAGAAAAGATGAAAGATGTGATTAAAAAAATAGTCAGTTGTAGCGATTCTTGGGATAATGTCAAAGACATATTGAATGAAGAAGACAAAAAAGTCTACCATCAGTATTTCAGTGCAATATATGAAGATCTCTTGTGCAATATCTCTGACAAAATACCTATATCGACAATTCTGCATGAGCTCCCGGAGAAACATTGCATCGTCTCTCAGGATCAACAGCGGCTTTTTAGTGACTTTGTTAAGAAAAACAAATGGGAAGAAGCAAGAAAATGTCTGGAAACTGAGGGTGTATTTGTGTGGAGAAGCGGTAACCTTGAAGATGCCTTCATTGACCTAGTAATCAACTTTGAGTGTGATGATGAGCGCAGAAGACATACAGAGCTGTTAAGAAGACATATGTCATTTATTCGACTCGGTATTAATTTGAATCTGACAAAGGTATCGACTAAACAGCCAACCAAGCTTTATATGGATGACAAGGTCTCAGATGAACACATAAGCGAAAGCATTGTTGCAGCCTTTAACCTCTGCGGTAAAAATTCAGATATCACACAATTCATACGGTTTTTGGTGTTTGCATGGTCAGATTAAGCAGAAATATCTGCAGATAACATTGGAAAGCAATCATTAAAACAACGATATGCAGATTTACTGTATTGATGAAAGAACATTGAATATCTTTAATTCATACATTTAAAGTCATATATCATCATGGTTGCAGAATGGTTATTTTCTGAGACATTGTCATATATTTCAAATATATTGTGAAAACTTCTGTAGGTAATGAGAGTTTCACATTTATTTTTACTATTTAAATAAAATGTAAAAATGCTGGTAGTTTTGGAGACAAGATTTAACATTAATTTTAAAAGATTTTAACAGCAGTGTCTTAACTAAGCTACTATCTTTTTTACCTAATGGATTAAGGAA
>JAQPZY010001532.1:600000-767500 GCA_029931535.1 Margaritifera margaritifera | reverse complement strand
ACATAATTCGAAAGGAATTATTTATTGGAATATTCACTGGAGTTGCCTAAAATGCTCATTAACCTTTGGATTTAAATATATGACTTTTGGATACTTACATTATCGTTGGTACATCAAGACATTCCAGACTACCCATTCATTCGGAACATTCGTTCATTAGGAAGATTAGTTCATTATAAAGATTCATTCATTCGGAACATTCCTTTATTCGGAACATTTTACAATTTCTCTATTTAGGACTTATGAAAAGGACACTTAGGATTATTGGATTATTTGGATTTTAATTCACGTTACTGTAAGTGTCTTTAAATTTTCACTGTAATTGTCTAGAAATAAATTGCTTGTTGATTTTTACTTGATTTATTGGTTTCACTTTCCTTCTGTTACATTTTTCTTAGACCATAGAGTCGTAACAGAAATTGGGGGCTCGTCCGGGATATGAATTTCTATAAAGTACAATTTAAGTTCATTTTGTTTCGGAAATATATTGTCCCAGGTAAAGATTTTTATTTCACCCATTTTAATATTTTAATTCCATTTGGGAAAGCTTTAGTGAAACCAGCAAACATTCACAATGTCATTTAATGTTGAGAATTTTGTTTCAAGTCCTACTGAGGTAGGGTTATAGTCTATGAGTACTTCCAAATTTCAATACGGCACAACTTTTAGAAATCAAACATCTGATAAGACTGATTAGAGATATTTATCTCTTTCTACGTGCACTTACTGTAAAAGGAAAGGGCATGTTATTTCGGATTGCTACAGGTTGAAAAATAAGCAATGGAACAAATACAGAACAATTCTAAATGCTCTTGTTTCACATCAGTCAAGGTTACGATCTTGTATTGAAAGCAATACGTTTATGGGTCCAACAAACCCCAGTCTGATTCTATTTTGGAGATGTATGAACCATTCACGTCAGAAGGTTCTATATCACTTAGTTGTGATTTTGCTAAACCTATCCCTACTGTAATATTAAGGGACACAGGAGCTTCTAAGAGTCTTCTATCAAGTACTTACCTTTGTATGAGAAGTCTTCTGTTAGTGAAAGTGTACTTCTTCTTGGATTAGAGTGTGGTTTGGTACATTTTTCTCTCCATTGTGTCAATTTAGCATCAGACTTAGTTTCTAGACCTGTGACTGTTGGGAAACTGACTTTTTTAACCTATCGTTTGTATCCATTTATCGCTAGGCAATGACCTGGCTATAGATAAGGTAGTGGTTATTCCACTTGTAATTGACAAACCTTGTTGGGATCAATCCTATGTGTAAAGTTACATAAGGTATTGGTTAATCTACTTGTAACTGACAAACCTTGTTTGGATCAATCCTATGTGTAAAGTTACATAACCTTTAG
The DNA here is from genome assembly GCA_029931535.1 of Margaritifera margaritifera. NCBI lineage: Eukaryota > Metazoa > Mollusca > Bivalvia > Unionida > Margaritiferidae > Margaritifera > Margaritifera margaritifera. The sequence continues at coordinate 766,143 of JAQPZY010001532.1, read as the reverse complement.
TGGTTAATCCACTTGTAACTGACAAGCCTTGTTGGGATAAAAAAGAGACGATCTTATTAATATTGAAATCCCTGTTTTTTGTTATCCTATGCGTAAAGTTACCCGAGCTATGGCAAAGAGCTCTTGAGAATGATGTTGTGTAGGAAAGTATTATAGAGTCTATATACACAACAATATATATATATATATATATATATATATATATATATATATATATATATATATATATATATATATATAAGAAACCCATAGCTGTTGGTAGATCTTCGATTATAATCAGTATATCGAAATATATGTTGGAACATATAAGATTTTTAAAAAAGTGTCGTAAATGACCATTTTGGTTTCAATTTTTTTTGCAAATAAGCTTAACATATTTTCATTTCCAGCAATTTATGTACCAAAGACGCAAGAATCTGCTGACATAAACGTAAGTAATAGCGAATCACAGCACACACACACACACACACACACACACACACACACATATATATATATATATATATATATATATATATATATATATATATAATGGTTAGTTATCTTAGTATGTGCAACAAAATCTATGCTAAATGTATTATTGCGGTACAAATGCTAACACATATCATACAGTTTTAGTTTTAAATTTGCACACTGACAAAAAAATATGATTTCTACATGTGACTTATACCTATTAGATAATACTGTTTTTTTTTCTTCACATAGATTTAGTCAATAATACATTATAGAATATGAAAATTATATTTTATATTTCATTTATGTACATATACTCATAATTTGACAAATGGAGAATTTCAAATCATATACAATAAAAGACGAAAATATCTAGGTGTATTTTGCTGCACCCATTGTTACCAAGTCAAAATTATACCGCTGGGAATATTGATTGTGATAACGAGATCAATAGAATTTCATCGTTGTTTACTCAGTATCAACACAGTAACAGCCATGACATTCAGTGTGTCATTTTCGTAATAATGACAGATACATGTGTGAAATAAATATTGGGATAGTAGCAAATGAACGATTGCATTCATTAATTATATAAGTCATTGTATGTATTCATTGCATGTACATAGGGTTCCATATATTCTTTCATTAAAATATCTTACTTTAGGAAGCGGAATCTATCAACCGTATTATTGGGTTACGAAAGCCTCAGGAACCTTGGAAATTATTCAAACATGGAAATTAAATTTTGATTTTTTTATACCTTTGCAGCTGATAATACTGAATTCGACTGGCTCTTATTTAAACTGGAAAGATGAAAAAGAACATGCAACGCATAATACGTGGTGCATTTCATTGACTCTTATGTACTTCTGTTGTTGCTGGAATATTTTCGTTACAGAGGATGTTGTTTAACAGCGTCCCGTCATATAAAAAAAAACAACAAAAAACAAAAATAAGATAACGAAATGTTATTTTAAGTTTAGAAAATCACAAATTCTTAAGCTTTGAACATTTTATTTCAGAAAACGATAAGATTTGTTGATCCAACCCCCAAAGGACAGTCTCAATTCACCTGCAAGGTCAACAAACCCTGTCATCTGTTTGTCTTTACAAATAGAGACAATAGTTCAAAATGGTAAACTTTCTAAAGTTTAAAAAATGACATACTCTTACTGAGTAATTATTAAAAATATCGCAGTTAATGTCTTAAGACATCCAAAACTATTTAATATTAAAGCATTCTGGCGCTCTCCTCTACGTGCAAAAAATGTACTTTGACGAGATGCGGAAATTCTTCGTCCAATAATTCGCAAAATAAAAATAATATCCCACATAAGTCACTAAGCAAATAAGTAACGAAAATACACATAAGGCATTCTGTATCGCTTTTAAAGTTGATCAAAAATCCAACATTCTATCAAATATTATATTTATTGGTTCCCTTGTAAAAGAATATTTTAGTTATGTAGACATACACTTAATCTGGAGGTCCCATTACAATATGGTCTACTCAATCCCATACAATCAATCATTTTTCACCTTTTCTGTAAAATATATATTCTGTTAACTTGTTTTTATTTTTTTTCAGTATGTTTTTTACTTCAGATAAGCCCATAGTGTGTATGTTAAAACATTTTGTCATTTATTCATACGTACTTTGAGGACTTCATCTGTATCTAATCATCTGGGGGGGGGGGGGGAGGGGGTGTTATTGTTTTTACATATAACCTTTAAAACAATGGAATTTGAATGTCATTTTAGTGAAACTTAACTCAGTCGGTCCCAGCATCAAATTGTGTGTGTCCTATGCAGAGCGTCTTCTCATCTTTCTCTTTGTTAATATGTTCGTGCCTTAGTCTTGTAAATTACTGTGTATTTTTGTTCCTACATCCGTCTTACAAACTCTTTTTGATCTACATTTAAATATCAAAGATACAAATGGCCTCAAGTATTGTATCAAAACGTATAATACTTTCACTGAAGTGATGTGACCTGCACACACACACACACACACACACACACACACGCACACACACACACACACACACACACACACATATATATATATATATATATATAATTTTAATGAAACAATTTACAACTGTGACACCTTGAAAAAAAAGCGTCATAGCAAAATAAACAACAATTTCTCACTTGACACATTTTACACAGTTGACTTTATTTATCATACTCGAGTATGATTTTATGATTTTGTTTCGTCATATGCCATCAGCAGCTGGCAAAATATTTTCGAAAAGTGTTTAATTGGCATTTTCATGATAGCTTGCTGTTCCACAGATTTTGACGTGGTTCATGTTATCGCCCATAAATGCGATACAAATTATGTACGCCAGTATCTAAAATAAATTTTTTCTTGTTCAAATTTCAGTCATGAAGTTGTAGCTGCATCAAAAGTATATGTACAGCCTGTAAAGGAGCGTCAATCTGACTGTTTTACAGATGTGTCATTCAATTCCTCTGAGAAAGGACCTCGCACCTTGTGTCTTAAAGCAGAGTAAGTTATAATATTTCCTTTCTGCGGTTAATCTTATATTTTATTATCGATAATGGTTATAAACTTCGCAAAGTGCTTTTCATTGGACGTTTACTCATTAATGTGTATTTCTATTGAATTATTTCACGCTCGAGAAAGGAATTATTGGAGAAGCTTGTTGAAATTATACATTGTCAAAACAAGTAGTTAAAAGACGATTCATATGAATATAGGGCACATAACCAGAGGAAAGATATTAGCTAAATCTGTACAGACCAACGAAGTCACAATTTTAAACTTAAATTCATGACAGCGTCTCGCCACAGTAGAATGAAGATACATAGCTCGATGGCACACGCCTCGCATTTTTTTAACTGTCACCTCTGAAAGTAGCCTGTGTATCTGTATTGAACTAGTATATTATAAGTAGATTCTTAAATGAATGTTGTCATTGCTGTTTAGCCATGATAATGAGTGGGCCGAGCTATCAATGTCTGCTATGCAACAAATTTATCACTGGGTCTATATTATGCTTATGTTGACTATTAAAAGACAACATTATTAATGAGAGTGGTATGGCAAGGGGATAGCATTTCATTCACATGTAATTGTACCTAGAAACTGCAATATGTCATTCACAGGTATTGAATTTCATATACTACCCCCAAATGAATCAGACACTTGATCTAAACAACAGGAAATATTTTAAATGTAGAGAAAAGTCCTCAGTTTCAGTAGTGGTATGGAATCTCCGTATTGAATGACGGCGTGGAGACTATTCTTGACAATAAGTTCTATCGCCAAATGTGGTTCCAAAGTTGTTTTACGTGGATCCAATGTCCTTTATAATCAAGGGACCTTTACTAACAATATATAACCAATAAAATGGAAATTAAAAAAACATACCTTCGAATCAAAGCAAAAGTTAAACATGACATGAAGTATGATTACTTTTGAAATCACTTTATTATTATTATTATTATTATTATTATTATTATTATATTATTATTATTATTATTATTATTATTATTATTATTATTATTATTATTATTATTATTATTATTATTATTATTCCTGTGTTCTTAATGGTCAATAATGCAGGTTTCCGTTTACACTTTTTTTTTTTTTTTTTTTTTTTTTTTTTTTTTTTTTTTTAAATAATATTTACCTGAAAATTCCCAATGTATTGTTCTCACAAAATTATATTGCATAGTTTACAAGCGACTGCATTCAAATGTGTCACCCTCACTAAAGTTGGAACGGGCATAACCTCCACCTGGTAAGTGTGTGGAGGTGACGTAGCAGGGGGACATAACTCGCTTAAGTGGAGATTATAGTGTAAGAGACACGTGCTGTAGAATACATAATGATCATTTGGACATTTAAGAACTGGATCGACTAATGCTACACCTATAGTCAGCAGAGTTACCAATGACTTAAATAAAAGCAAGCAAAAAGTTAAATGATGAAATTATTGATTAGAATTACAAAAATACAGTGTATTCCAGTGCATTAGCCCAAATAGCGACTTGTTACCCATACCTATATAACGTCCTTAGCAATGTACTCTTCATTTTTTTCGGATGCACTTCCGGAGGCTATCGGTTCTCCCCTTTGGTGAGATGGCGGCAAATGCAAGATGGATTTACAAGTGTGATGAATTAAACGGACTTACGGTGGAGAAATTAAATAAATATTTGTGTGGACACGGTGAAATGGTATCTAGCAACAAAAGAGACTTGAGAGAATGCGCGAAAGGTTTGACCGCTCTATTGGGGGAAAAGTAACCACATCCGAGCCATCTGGAAAACTGGCATAGAAATTGCAAGTAAAACCAGACTTTACTGAGAATTAAATACACAATTATTTAGTTCTAAAAATGATTGCCTAAAACCAACTTAAATCAAAAGTTTTCTACGAAGACAGACTTATTCACAGCGCCACAGTGTACCTGGTGGAAACAATATTCCGGCCATTGCTACGATAGAAGTCAACAACACCCAGTACTCTGCTAAACCCGATACCGATGAGTTGACAATGATTTCGCAAAATATGGAACTAAGCATGCGCCAGCTGATAGAAGAGTGTACATAAATAAGATGCAAAACATGCATCCAGGTATAGCTATCAGACAGTGTAGTTTGGTTATAAACACTACACATCCTCATCTGGGAACTAATTTATATTGTTTTCTTGATTGTCCCTACTATAACGATAGTTCCGGACTTCTAGAAATTAGGTGTCCAGAATCGTTCGAGAAAAAAGATGAAGTCACAAGCTAATTGTGCCAAAGACGCTAACTTATTTTGCTTTGTAAATGAAAAGGTCAAGTTGAAATTGAATGAACAGCACCAATACTATTTTCAAATACAATGTCAAATGGTCATATCGGGAATTAAATGATGCGTCTTTGCTGTTTGGATCTGTGTAAAGATGTCGGTCGAAAGAATTTATTCTGATGCTTATTTGTGGCAGAAGATGTAAGTAACACCTGAACAGTTTTGTTTAGAAATGCTATATTTATGACGCATTATAGCTTGAATGATACCTGTTTAGATGTACAATGACCATGTATATATATATATATATATATATATATATATATATATATATATATATATATATATATATATATACATATGTGTGTGTGTGTGTGTGTGTGAATATACTAGTCACCAAGTGTTGCTTATTTTCATTATAGACATATACACTATATGAAGAATCATCTTGTCATTTATCCCATGTATTTATGTTATTCTCATTTTTAAAATTCTACACATTTGTTGTTTGATTTTCTAATCAAAAGCATACAAGTTATCAATGTTGCTTATTCCCTTATATAATGAAATTCTTTGATATAATAAATCAACACAGTTGAAGAAAATAGCATTACAATTTCTTAGATTGTACGAACATAATACTGACTTTGTCATATACAAAGCTGAAAGACATCATAATTGCAGTACCATCTCACAATAATTATACGGATGTGCCTGATAGTGGGGGAGTACTGCACGGTTTATTTAGTTGTAAAGTATTTTATAACATAATAATAAATACTTTGCAAATATACTTACTTAAAGATCAATTGTATTCCAAATACCATATATATATATATATATATATATATATATATATATATATATATATATATATATATATATATATATATATATATATTCCTCTGCATAGTAATAAAAATTACTGCTTTTATTTTATGTCAGGACTGTTTTAGACTTTGGGGGCGGGTATGGGTCTGAAGGCACTTCATTCGAATAGTATTGTAAGGTCTAATCATAATATGATGGGCGGAGGAGATTTTGTCTTTTTAAAAATCCCCTGCCCCACCAGCATAAACCTGCAAAAACAAAAAGTGAAGATTCTTTGATATTGTATATCCGTCACGATAGGTGACATTGATGTCCTTTAGAATTGTATTAAATTTAACTAACCTCACTTCATTAAGCATAATTAGACCCTACCTTGTACAAAATGTTAACTATGACAGTTGTGACTTCTGCATACTGCTTACAATTGAAATGTATTGACCAGAACTCTTGCTATTTTTATCGCGTATTTTAATCCTTGTATAATACCCAGTTAAATTAAACAACCTAAGATTACTTTATTGTTAAATTAAACAACCTAAGATTACTTTATTGTTACATTAAACAACCTAAGATTACTTTATTGTTACATTAAACAACCTAAGATTACTTTGTTGTTACATTAAACAACCTAAGATTACTTTATTGTTACATTAAACAACCTAAGATTACTTTATTGTTACATTAAACAACCTAAGATTACTTTATTGTTACATTAAACAACCTAAGATTACTTTATTGTTACATTAAACAACCTAAGATTACTTTATTGTTAAATTAAACAACCTAAGATTACTTTATTGTTACATTAAACAACCTAAGATTACTTTATTGGTACATTAAACAACCTAAGATTACTTTACATGTTTGATTTTCCTCTAGTCTGGCTGCAGATTTGTCAATTTCACACAGAGTTTCTAAACTATTGATATCCGCTTACCTTTGTAAGATTTTAAAGTTTTTATTCTCACCATTTCATGCTCCACGTAAATTTGCACAATTGCAATATCTTTTTTATCACTTCACGTTTGTTTTTTGTTTCTTCACTGACATGTCTTGCATCCAAAAGGTGGTATAATAAGATGAACTTCTCTTTCTGTTGTCAACTCCGAAAGAGTGAAGAGTTTAGCAGTCCTTATGGTATCACCGGGCTCACACAAGTCTATCAGGCCACTTTCTCAGTTATTTTTCTGTTGCTCGTACTACCAATCAACAAATCAGTGACATGGGTTACAACACCTGCTGGGCTTATTCCAATGACAGCCTTGCATGTCATTCGTAACCTGTAATTATTGTACATACACGATGTCAGCTAAAGTTAATTTGGGTGTTTGTGTTCTAATCTCCGTACAATATATGATTACACACCCGTTGGGAAATCTTTAAGGAAAAAAACAGTCGTATGTTTTTGTCTATGAAAATGTCCAAGTAGTTAGCGCAATCTGAATGCCAAATCTTCAATCAGCAAACAAACACGCAATCTCATCAACAACGTTAAAAGTTCATCAATAATCTTAAGTGATCTTGGTCTGCTTCAAGATAATTTATGTGAATTTCTTCTATTTCTTTTCTGCACAACACCTTCTTTAACTTCATCATAAAGTGCCAATAAGTGCTCAAATGTATCACCGGAATACCAGTATATAATGAAACTTCTGTCATTTACCTTTCATATCCTCGTGTATCAAAAGTGGTAATATTACCTAAACTTATTTGTCTGCTACTTTAACTTCAAACACATTTGATGATCAAAGTCTCATCTGTTTGTGCTAGAAAATTGTCATGTTACAACATGTCTGACTGTACTGATGACTGATATTGAGAATGTCTGGAAGACCTATTTAATAATCATGAAGTTGCTCTAACGACTAAAGGAAGGAATTGCAGCCACAAATTATACATTATTGAATGAATCATCACTGGATGAACTTGAAAAGTCATTTTCTTTATGTTTGTACTCATGTAACCACATTTGGGTACATTTCGTATTGTTTGTTCTCATCTAATTTCTATGACAAAAAACATGCATACATTATCGGTTCTGCATGTACAGGAGGGACATAATTAATGCTATTTATTAATTAGTTTCTTGATTCAGCAAAATATATGTACTACAAGGAAAACCCAAACCTACTGTTTCATAATCTGCCAGCAAGGAAAGATCAACACTTGTAGCTTACATTAATACATACAAGAAACAATATAAATTCTGATCTACTGGTGCATTATAAAAAAAGAACGTATGTCTATATTGTTTATGGTTGTAGGCACATTATACATTAGTAAATATGGTACATGTATCATACTGATGTTACAGTTGGTAAAAAAAGTCTTACCCTTTCTACATTCTTCATTGAAACATAAGAAAGAGCTGAATCAAGTAAATAACAGTTCTTGTAGCTAAATGTATTTTTTTGAAAAGTGAATGTCATGAAGTCAACATATAAAAAATATTCTTTGTTTACAATAACAAAAGCAATTACTGTAAGCTTTGTATATAACAAAGTCAGCTTGTTACATGGATCTCACTATATTTTACATCATGCTCACAGCTGTCCTTTTTAGTGTGCTAATTCAGTTTCAAGGTAAAAAAGGAAAATATTCAACTGTTGTGTCTTGATGAATGTGGGTCATCATTCGTCACAAATCATACCCCTTTCTTAGCAATATTCAGCCATCTCACCCGCACCCCCATTTCTGACGTTTTGAAAAGTTTCTCTACAAACACTGATGTTTACCTACGCGACGGCTCTCGTTTATCGACGAAATATTCAGAATAATGCCGGTCTTTATGAAGTGGTTGTCTTCCATAGTCCCCGGAAGTTGTCGCATCATATCGCGCGTGTGTAGTAAGACTGGAATTGACGCTGAAGAGTTAAGACACAAGTGAAGTTCACGAATGTTTTCATAAAGGGCTATAAGTCTCAATGAGAAAATAAATAAACCCAATACCTATTTTTGGTCAAAATTGTCAAGGACTCTTTGAGGATCCGCTTTTCCACTGTAGTAACTGAGATCGTAAATAAAGGACCCCCCCCTCCATTTAATTCTTTCCTATTCTCGCCTAATATAGTATTTCACCATGTTTTGCTTGATATTTTCTGCATTTTTTTCTTTTTAGGTAATCGATAAGACAAAATGTTTGAAAAAAAAGAAATGCACATTAAATGCTAATTTATGTATCATATAAAAGCTCACTACTTTTTGTAAATATTATCTTCTCTCTCTCTCTCTCTCTCTCTCTCTAACTCTCGCTCTGTCACTCCATTATCTCGGACAATGTAACACCGACGTTGTTGCCCGAATCTATTTCTAAATCGGCTTTCAAAGCTTAGAAGGATTAATGATGATTTTGTTGCCCTAAATATGTCTGGAATTAAATTTAGAACGAAGAATATTCGCACAGCTTTTAATAATACTTCCCTGTTGGATAGTTTGCTTTAACAACTTGATCGATATTTTCTGCTGCTTTCTTCTTCAACAAAAAAGAAAACAATTGCCCAATGTCAATTTCTATTTCGTCACAAGCTTTTACTATAAAACCGTTATTTCCACTTGAAATAACCGTTCCATCAATACACTTATACAGTAATAAATACTCGCCTCGTTCTAACATGACGTCATAGATGACACCAAACCGAGTCTAAGTCAAAAGAGGTAATGCTGTCGGTAATTTTGAACACAAACCTTTCACTAATTTTAGCGCTCGATATCGGGAATTCAGTGGGAACAAATATCACTGGATCAGCGGATTTATAATTTACACATGTTCTATAAAAGCAATAAGAATTGGATAACTGAAGATTTTCTCCATATTTGACCTTTAAGGACTCTAGGGAATATTCTAATACAGTTTATTACACTTTTTCTCCTACATCATTAAAGCCGGATACTTGAAACTTTGGTCAATTATCGAACTGTGGATACACATTGTGCCACAGTTTATTACAAAACTCCTCATAGGTCTCGATCTGATCTCTCTTACTCCATCTCACATATTACGATTTATAGACGATGGAAATTCCTAAAAAAAAAAATGAAATCTGAATTAGTGGTCTTCTTGAAGAAAATAAACTTAAACATAAAAATAATAAATGTCACCGTCAATTAATCGTGTTGTAATGGATTTCATTTCAGTAATAACACTTTTGGTAATTGAATTTAATATTAAATTATGTGTAACATGTTAAACATCGAATTTCCATGGGGCATTAAATGCAAAATATGGCATTAACATTCTTTTCCTAGTAATGAATGGAATGTTCATGTTTTATAAAATGAGAACTCTACAGATTGATAAATTTGTCCACACAAATTTTCTGTATTTACTCTTCATAGAAATATCCTGTGATCTAACCAATTTAATGTACTTTTTTTCCAGTGACACTGAGGGTGAAAAACGATGTTTTACTATCGACATGATTGATCCTGTTGATGGTAAGTTTGGCTTTTGAATTATGAGGCTTTCAATAAAAATGTAAAGAGACGCATAAAGAAAGCACGAAAGTAAGAAAATGAATAAAACAATTTTTATACAGTATTATGTTTTCAAGACAAATATAAACCCTTTCACTTCAATCTCTATACATAATATTGCTGTATTAATATATGAATACTAAGTACAATATAATCACGCGTTCAAGTGCTTTTGCACTTTTAATCATGATCTCAAACTTTCATTTTTAGATCCTTGTGTATCAAGCCCGTGTAAGAATACAGGTCAATGCATGAGAAAAAGTAATTCCACTTTTGATTGCATCTGTGGAAAGGACTACACGGGTCTGCTTTGTGATAAAGGTGAGTCCTTGTTACCAGTAATATATCTCTACTGGATGACTAACCTTTCATGCTTGAGAATATGTACAAATTCAGTTGAATACACCTGAGATGTCAGATGTTACCCATAGTCAGATCCGGATTGTCAGGTCATTAGTGTGCGAGTGAAAACATATAAAGATATCTACCAATCACACTCAGTACTATAATACCTTCATCCAGTAAGTTAAAAAGTACATTTTCATACAATTCTAGCAAATTTACGATCTTGACCTTGCTTCAAATAAGGCAAAAGTAAAAGAATAAATGAAATTAAGAGTCTTCGTAAAGGATTCGTGTTAACACAGGTCGAGTCAGGAACAAAAATTGTAAGGAAACAGTGAAAAGCAAGGAGCAATGAAGGTGGCCTGTGGCGCCCTTAAAATATATCTTTGATCAGGACACGCAAAATTGCATGTTAAACAATATTTCCACGTGAGTCTATGTCTACATCCTTGCATCATCTGCAGATCCATAGATACAGCATCACGTAGGGTTGTTGATTTCGTAAACAATATCCTATGAATATATGGCACAAAGGACATTACATTTGTACAGCTTGCTCTACTCTTTGCATTTGTATCAGTATAATGACACTTTTCTTTTAAAGCAAAATTTTAAAAGCAGATATGAAGTTTAACAGTCCATAATATATACATAGAAGTTCATCCTACGCGTAATAGAAAGTTGATTTGTTGCTAAGTATTGAACAGAAATATGGTCTTATACAGAATATAGTCAATCCTACCTTGTGTATATGTATGTATATATATATATATATATATATATATATATATATATATATATATATATATATATATATATATATATATATATATGTGTCATAAGACGGCATTTGTTTATAATTTTAAAAAAATTCAAAAGGTTTCATAAATTTGCTTTTTAAATCAAAGGTCCCTGTCTAGCAACAAACTGGCCATGTCAACATGGATACTGTGAGATCAGCCAAGATGTACATACCTGCTTCTGTCCATTGGGGTACAAGGGTCAAAATTGCACGGAGGGTAAGGTCTCACCAACAATCCTTCTCCCTCTCTCTCTCACAATATATATATATATATATATATATATATATATATATATATATATATATATATATATATATATATATATATATATATATATATATATATATATACACACACACACATATCCCTATGCACCGGATCTTTGCGAGATCTTTTTTCTCAAGAAAATATTATGCACGAAACAAAAATGACAAAGCACTCTGCAGCAAATCAGATAAACTCTGGTCAAGTTTTTCCCACATCTACGGATCCCAATTTCAAGGCGGACGACATAAACGAAGATCAACTGCAAGCACAAAAAAATAAACAAAAATATTATTTACATAATGTTTTGCAATGATGAAGCCACACTTGTATAATCTAATACTCAATATCCGAGAAAACAAATAAAGCAGAAAACTGTATGCTTTGAACTATTTACATTGTGGAAAATCACGTATTCCAACATTCCAAGACTGTTAAGTTCCATTTTTCCTGCAGGTGACCCATTATTTAACTATTTGAAACAAAGAAAACGTATCAGGTTACGGCTATCACGCCTAATTTAGAAAGTTTATCCCGGATAACATATACAGGATAGTTATAGTCCACTGAGTAAAGATAATGATAAATTAAGGATGCGATTGAGGAAATAGTTACAAATCTTCCACAGGTTTCTTTTCTTAATTCAAGTCGTCTGGTCTGTGAATTCTAAGGCGGCGAATCCAATTAGTTTCGCTCTTCTTGTTTCGCAGTTCCAGATTGTATTGTGGGCTACGTCAGTCATAATCCTGGCTTTGAAATGGTGCCTAAAGGAAGGAAACTAACCGCCTTCTAGCGAATGTTTTGGTTTGCCAATAGAATCTATGTAGATTCGTCCTCCTGTTTATGGTTTTTCTTCGGTCTCCCCCACATATAGAATTGAACAAACTTTGCATGTTATTATATATATATATATATATATATATATATATATATATATATATATATATATATATATATCATATTGGATATGATGGTGCTGCTATGAATACTTTGTTTTTATGCATGTATTATGCTATATTTTCCACCCGTCTGTCTGTTACCAATGTTGTTTCCGCTCAATAACTCGAGCTTCCCACCTTCTACAGTTATAAACTTTGTGTATGGCATCCACGTTGGATAAGAGTGAACCTTGTCGACGTCAGAGTCAAACTGTTCACAGTCAAAGTGAATTTGACTGAAAAAAAAAATGGTTTCTGCACAATAACTTTGAGTTGTCCACCATCTACAGATGCAAAGTTGTGCACATGGCTTGGACTCGGAACAAGAAAGAACCCTATCGATCTCGGATTCAAATAATGAAAGGTCAATGTCAGTGTGACTGAAAGAAAAAATAATTCTCTCCGTAAAATAACTCCAGTTAGTCACCATCTTTAGTTGCCAAACTTTGTGGATGGCTTGCACTTGGGGCATGGAAGAAACAAATTGATTTTGAGATCAACAGATCAAATGGCACTGTGACTGAAAGAAGAACTTTTTCACACAATAACATTAGTTCTGCATCAACAACCTAAACAAAACTTTGTGAATCGCTCGCACATGGAGTAATCAAAAACATATAGATTTCGTGGTTAAAAAAGTAAAAGTTTAAGGTCACTATGACTGAAAGAAGAAAATTGTTTCTGTATATTGATAGTAGTTCTACTCTACAAGTCTGGACCAAGCTTCGAAAATGGCTTGAGTCTGAGGGATGGAAGAAGCAAATTGATTTTGGGGTCAGAAAGTCAAAAGTCGAGGTTACTGTGACTAAGAAAAGAAAAATATTTTCTGAACAAATATTTCAGTTTTCGGCCATATACCTTCACAGTATGTGGATGGCTTAGATATTAAGTAAGAAATAAACTGATTTTGTAGTTTAAAAAAATCAGTGGTCAAAGTCGCTGTAACTGAAATAAGGTTTTTGCATAATAACTTTAATTTTAGACCATGTACTTTAACCAAGGTTTATAGAGGGCTTGCACGTAAGGTTTCAAAGATGTCTTTTGATTTTGAGGTCAACGATCAAGGTCATTGTGGTTCCAATAAAAGTGGGTTTTGCCGAATCACTTTTCTTCTAGAGTAGATTCCTTGATCAAACTTTGTGGATGGCTTGCACTTAGGATAGTAAAGAAATCTATAGATTCTGGGTTCTAAATGAAGGAGTTCACTTCCACGGTGAGTCTAATAAAAGAAATAATGGTTTCTGCAAAATAAAGTTTCGAATGTTAAGTTCCTGCATAAATGACAATTAAACATAAGACGGACGTATAATGTGTCGTTCACGGTGCTTTTGTTCGCCTGCTACTGTGCTGGAGAAATCGCTATTAATGATCATGTGTTAGCATATCTGGTATCTTTAATCTTCGCGCGGCTCAGAGGATCCAGGTGTAGTTTAGTTGGTGATGGTTGTTAGCGTTGCTTCGACCAATAAGTTTCTTAGAGAGTTTGGTCTGCTGTATGCTATGAATGGTTTATTTGTAAATACACATTCTTAGGGTTTCGGATGATCCAATGTTAGGCAAGTGTTGTACAAACATTCTTCCCGCTTGAGGGCAATTAGGATGAAAGTTAGAGCGATTTGGTATTTCTTTCAATATTTTCCTTTTTTTTGTATTGTAAAGGTTGTCACGCTTTTCAATGTTCCTCTGTTCTATGCCATCATTCACAATATTTTTGTCATAGTTCCTCTTGACTAGATGTTGAAGCAATTAGTTATATCGTTTTTCGAATGTATCTTCCTCATATAAATGTGTGAATGCATGTATAAATATAGGTAGGTATATATAAATGATCGCTTCGTTTTCGTAAATGTGTTAGTAACATATACAGTGAAAGTTATGAAGTTTACCGAAATAGAAACAAACTGAGCTCAGCTTTAGAGCAATTTCATGAATCAAATATTACAAAATCCATATATGCTTATATTTAATAATTCTTGCTATCCTAAATGATCCATCACTACCTAATATGTACGAATGTCAATATGTTTACTTTGGTCTGTACAAGCCATTTCTCACTAGCATAGACTGTTGATTTGCTTCTTACGCTATTCCTAAAATGCCACAATAGAGGATGATTTTCTACGTTAATTGTAGCACATACATAACCAAAATTTTCCGTTATCTTTGTTTTTGACTGACCTCTCTTGCGTTAACGAATGAATGCCCACATAAAAATAACTGCACCTAACACAAGCATGAAATGTTACAAAACGAGCAACGGAAGGAGCAAATCCACAAGTGTGCCAGTGAGAGCCGTACCAACGAACGAGCAAATTAAATATTGCACACAATAGATCAATTATTTTAATTTGCTTTCCAGTTATTCCAGATGAAACTACGGATCCACTTAATAACGGTGTAAGTAAATATATCGATGTATAGATAATTATGATAAAAGACTTTTTAACGAATTGACTGGTAAAGATTGCTTTTTATTTGTACGAAAATATGCAAAGGTTTACATAAATATCTCGTTGCATAAAGTAAAGATTATACACAGATAGTCGCAAGTCGGTATTTTCATGCGTCAGGATTCGTCATTCATAAGAATTGACAGTAGTGTGCCACATACATTAAAAGCAATTTAATACTACTATTTAAACGTGGTTGCTACTATGCAACATCCAGTCATATTAACAGGTGTAAAGGTTATATGCAAAACCTCTGTATTTTTGCTGAATGCGTTCTCAACGGCAAATTTTAGTTTGAACATCAATTCTTTATTTTTAAGTTATATATAAAAGCCTTTATTTCATGCATCATGGAAGACAGTGACGTTTGAACAACTGAGACGTCGAGTTGTCAAGTAACACATTTCACTAACTTCTTCTGTTATCCTGTCAAATAATATCAAATATCTGTACGCTGCGCTTAGGTATCATTCATAATGAGAGAAATGTTTAATTTCTACATGTAACATTGACATGAACAAGATATGAAATATTCTCTTTGATAAAATATCAGTAGCATTTTGTAAAATAAATAATGAAAGGATTTTTATTAAGTAGCGATAAGTACAATGTCCGAGTTAATGTAACGTAGAATGTACTCGTACGCTCGGGCATTCTAAACAAAATATCCCCGTGCATAATTGTCATCAATCCTCGGTGAATATTATATGGGTATATACTTCAACAACATCCCTTTAGGTAAACTAACAAGCATCACAGCTTTTGAATATAATTGTGCGTATAACTTTTATCACACACACACACACAACTTTGAATTTGAACATGTCGCTATTTTTTAACAAATAATACCTTTCACTCATGCTTCACATGCCGATAGGAATATATATATATATATATATATATATATATATATATATATATATATATATATATATATATATATATATATATATATATATATATCTATATATATATATATATATATATATATATATAGATATATAGATATCTAATTTTTAGAATTGTGACCTCGAGCGAGTTGCCCTGTTACATGATACACTCAAACGCCTTGAGTCGCTACTCTGGTATAGTAATATGTTTAAACAAAAAATAATAATAATAATAATAAAATCAAACATGACAGACAGCATATCGCTGAGATCATGTCACTGGAAGTTAGTCAATACCGTGATCATTTTTAATGTTACTATTAACCATGTTGGTACAATTATATTTTATCCCTTGTACAATACAATATTTCTTCTTTTTTACAGTCTGTCTTCACTGATACATTCATTCCGAAAGAGGTAGTGTGTGTTAAAAACAAACCTTGCATCATTCCATTTGCCATATCCGGAAACTATCCAGATCCTTATAGGTACGCCATTGAATGTCTAGTTATGAGGTGTAGAAATATAATGTATCCATTTTCTCGAAGGCTACACATTAAGTACTACACTTGATGGCTTCACGTTGCTAATCAACTTCATTTAATGCCTCTTTGTTCAATTGAATCTGGTCCAAAAATTGAACTTAAGCACCAGATTAGTACGAAATATGATATCGAGTACACAAAATACATTTCTTTTGTTATCGTTAAAAAAGATATTTTTTCCACAAAATCAATCAATATTTGATGCAAACTAATTTTTCCACCGAATGAGCGAGTGTGGCATTGAGAGTCAATTTGGAAGTTGTTAATTTAAGTTCCTACTATGCTGACAGGATTAACTGCATTAATACCAAAACAATAATAGAAGCTTTGGATACAGATCGCAATGGAACAATCGTTTAGGTTTTCGATCCAAGTATCGCAATTTGCCCATTAGTCGTTAGATTAATGCTTTGTCTTAATCGTATGTACATAAGAACTGCAATATATTTCTCCTAATACGATGAACTTTAATGACTTTCCTGTGTCGATATAAGATTTACAGTAGATCAATACTTGGCAGAGGAATCAACTCTTGAAATCAAATATTGCATCACTTTTATCAAGCAGTGAATATGAAAACTGACACAGCTCAATTTACTGGATAATATCGACATTATAAGGTGCTCGAAATGAGTGCCAATAAGCATATAGTATTTGTTCTCTCTCTTATGTTGAAACAGGGCATGTATGTCTAACATTTGCTATATATGAAACTTATTAGCCTCTGTATTTCGCCGAAGAGATTTACGCTAGATCACATAACCTAGTGCACCAGTCAGGTGTAATTCTTTTTGTCATAAAATTTAAAATTAATTTACACCCTTTTGAACTCTTTTTATAATAGACCAACTATCGACTTTGGTTTTGTTAGTCCGACGATACAAATCAATGGCATCAAGACACCGAAACAAGCAAATTCTACTAATGGGACATACACCTCTGAAGTAAGTTTTACTCCAAAACTACCTGGAAACCAGAGAGTGTGCCTACAGACGCTGAATAAAGACGGGTAATGCCATTACACTTGTTTTTTTTAATATAAATACAGCGTAAATGGATGCATTGTTTCGATCAATTTGATGCTATCCTGAGCCATTTTAATACAAGAAAGGGGCTAATCGTTTTAATAATGTCAACAGTGGTTACCAATAATTCTGACAGCAGATGACTCCTGCAACAAGAATAAATTCTCCCAAGCATATTTAAAGATTTGTTTTCAGAGCGACCAGTAATTTTTCATCCAGTTAATATTTCCATGTAAATTATACATAATTTATGATCCACCAGAAGAACTTAACACAGTAATTTAGCAAACTTTGTATCATTAAAATCTCTCATGGGGCTATTATATTGATAGCTACCTCTTTCGCTTACTTATTTCAGAGTAAACGTTGACGAAATTTGCTTTGATGTGGACGTCAAACCCGGTAATGTCCAACATTTATTCTGGATCTAACATTACTTTTTTTGATGGCATGATATTCTAAAATAAAAACTTTCAATTAATGCTACATTTTTCAAAAGCTCTTAACTGCAGAACTTTGGTAGTAGTAGTAGTAACAGCAGTAGTTGTAGTTGTTGTTCTTGTTGTTCTTGTTGACTGTAATATTAATAGTCAGAAGATATAAGAGACTTATAGTGCACTGATCGGCTTTGGATTCCTAGAGTTGAATGTATAATTAAAATTAAAGGTTGTCAAATATACCTATCATGGAATCAACAGAAAATGTTCAGCTGACAACCAAATTTATTTCCTTCAAATCAGTGAGGCATTAAACAGATATGCAAAGTAAAAAGATATATTACACTAAGAGAAGATCATGAAGATAACGCAATGGTACCTCGGCTTGTATTCTGATCTGCTTAGCAGGCGAAAACGTAAAAACACGTTATTTTTTCTTTCAGATTCATCTTCTTTCTTTGGAGATGAGGTTTGAATTTTGAGTTTTTCATGTAATTTATTTCTTTAGAATTTCATAGTGTCATAATATGATGCCATCTTTACTTCATTCATAAAATAATACACTTGTAGTAGAGCTGGTGTAAATGAAACAGTGGACATACAGACGACATTTGTTCAAAGCGAACCCACTAGAACAACAGTAAGGAGTAAAGGCACAATCAAAATGTTATTGTTTCAAACATAGATGGACAGTTCACATTATTACTGTAACATTTCATCCGGTGCCAAAACAGCAATTAAGTACAACCTAAATCATATCGACGTTAATTACTGTAACATTTCATCCGGTGCCAAAACAGCAATTAAGTACAACCTAAATCATATCAACGTTAATTACTGATTCATCTTTGTCGAATCTATTTTGCTTAACACAGTATATTCTATTTTCTGCAATGCGTCCTGTTCCATATTTATTCATTAGCAAATTAGTGTATATTATATTGATATTGATGTTTAAATGTAATAATAGCCATTATGGTCATATATAATATATTACGAATACTAAAACGCCAATAATTTTTGTGTTTCTAAAACTGAACATGCAATGTATCTAGAAATCTTTTTGTGCCACTACAAGACGAGTTCATGTGCCATTGTTGTCATTTGTTACACTTTACTTTTACAGAATAAACCGCATTTTACAGCACCCAGTATTACTCAGAATTCAACAATTATCTGTACAATAGGAATACCATGTCACATGATGTTTATGGTGTCTTCAGGGAAATCAAATGAGAATAATTGGTTGGTATATCTGCCGCATTTAATCTCGTCGTCGACGTTACAACAAGATCAGTTATAAGATGCGGCTTTTCTATTATTTATAACATGGTTCGTTTACAAAGTCGCAACTCTTAATTTCAGTTTGAAAGGGACTCTTACGTGCAAATATATATGTGTGCGTAGAATCTTTCCTTTTGAAGTAAAATATTCACTAACGTTAAAGAAGCTGATTTTGTTTTGTTTCGAAATCCTGAAAATTATCAATATCCAACAATTCAAACTCCATACCTTGTATCTTAAAAAGGTTGATTAATATTTAACTTTGTGTTTTTTTTTACATTTGTTTACCTTTAAATCTTTCAAGTGATTTTTAAGCCAATAGGCAGTATTACACAGTCAAATTTACCTGATGATGATATCAACAAAAGATTAATAATATTTTAAGTTAATATATCTCTATTATAATATACAAGTAACATAGAATGATATATACAACTATATAGCCAACGAAACAATTTTCAGAATCTTAGTAGTAAAGTTGGCTTAATTAAATTTTAAAACTGCATACATACTTACATGGAAAGGTCTAATAATTAGAGATGTGCCTGAATGATATCTTTGACTGATGTTGAATTATTATAACATGCATCCTGCACATTTATCATTTATTAGTCCAACTATGAAGTTAATGGAAGGTCTGGAAAAAGATTTCCACATTTTTTCCAATTGTGAAACCTGCACAGACGGTACAACAGCAGTTGGAAATTGTTCAATGGACTTGGTGTTCAACCCATCGTCATCTAACCATGGACAAAATTATCGCATATGTTTGGAAGCCCAGCTTTTATGGTAAGCAATATTGCAAGGCATTTCTTAAACGTTTAAAGTATTGCATTTAATTCGAATAATTTAATTTGCTGACTCAAACATGGTAACATTTTATGCAAAATTCTCTAATTTACAGGGAAAAACATTATGCATAGTTTTCACAAATTAGCTACAAATATTTCATTTTGTAAGTATGTTCTATTTCATAAGTGTTTCCAATAATCTGATTTTGTAGTGGTTCCAGAAGTTGTTGATATCAGTTTCGTCCAACTTTAAGGTATTCTCCGTAGGGAAGAACTACATACCTTAATTTCAATATTCACAGGAAGAAAGTGACTGGAGAAAAACGTTGCTTTAACATGGAGATTGACAGTGGAAATGTGGACTGTAAGCATAAACATTTCAATATATATATATATATATATATATATATATATATATATATATATATATATATATATAAACGCAATAAACTGACAGCAAAGAGAGCAAAACAATGAGTCTTTTTCAAAGGCAAACACAAACAGAGGCATGACAAACAATAAACACAAAAAGCGTTGAAATTACAAAAGTTTACATAACTATTTATACGGAAATTACATCTTGAAAATGTCTGATGTGTGGTCTAGTTGGCTTTAACTCGACTGCTGATGCTGCAAATTAATTAGTTTTGACCTACCAAGTGATGAGCCATATCGCCGTCTGTTATTTAATGTAAATTGGTGTAACCGCAGATTATATCCCCGATATTTCATTGTTTCGAAAGCGCTTAGGAACGTTGAAAACTAGTTTTGCACTGTTCGTTGTCAGCAGTTTATTGCGTTTATCTTAATCGCTTCCTGACACACGCGATTCCTTACTGGATCCAGTGAACTCGAAAAGACTGTTATTCGCCATATGATTTATACTCTTGTATATATATATATATATATATATATATATATATATATATATATATATATAACACAATGTTCCTTTATAAAACATTTTTTCTTGACAATCTGTATTTAATATTGAAAGTAGTGTCTAGTGCTCTTTGCCACGGAAGATAAGAGATGATTTGAAAGAAAAGCCTTGTTCCAGAAGAAACTAATAATGATGCTTAATAGAATGTATACCGATTATTATGATTGGTGGATTAGGATATGTTCAGAGATTTCTAGAAAGTTTCTGTACATTCTTCTGAACAGTATATTCTTGGAAGGAGCATGGATATCTTCTGCATTTATCAGTTACAATGTAAACATGGTAATATTTTCATATTCATATTTATATTTTCCAGTACATGGCCCCTGTAGGAGCCTGCACTGTATGAATGGCGGGTTTTGCGATGCTGGAAATGCAAGCGGACAACCTGTATGCTATTGTCCAATTGGTTACTCCGGGAACACGTGTGAAAAAGGTAATATATGGATCACAAGACTTCCAGCTTTCGACTTTTCTTTATTTTCCTAATCCTATCGCTAATAAAATGTACTTTTTTTTATTAGAAATTGTTAGCTGTGATAAATGTAACCTTCCGTACAATGCCCCTACGAAGCGATGATGGCATGAAAAATATTTTTTAAAAACCATCTTTTGTGTTGAACAATAGTAATAGTAACGTTTTTGGATAGACAGCATACTATAGAAAAGAAAATCTTGATATTTTTAAGGGTGGGGTTCCAGACTACATTTGTTAAAAATACGAACATAGTATAAAAATAAATGTTCCTAAAGCAAGAGAGAAAAAAATTCTTTGGGGTAGATCTTACCATCTCATAAAATATCGTTGATTAATCGTAATCATAAAGTATAAAAGTATAAATTATACTTACCAAAGTGATTTACCTAATCTCTACAAATTACACATTATTTTGCAGACGGGTCTGCGTCGATTACTAATAATACAAACAGGGTAAGTATGAATGGAAATGAACACGGGTTGTAAATGAAACGTATAAGATTATTTTGTTATTACCTTGTCCCTGAAGAACAAATCGATCCAATCTCATCGAGTGAAATCAATTGAACAACTTAAACTCCATTTTGTATGTCTGATTTCAAAACAAGAACACGCCGAATTTACTAGGCTTTTACAGTTTAAACAAATATTTCAGTATATCAGTCTCTAACACATAATATCTCAACCGTTTAAATCATTACATACACACTGTTGTGAGTAATGTTCAGATAATTATGTAACATATATCATTTAAAAAAAATTATATTCGTCAGGGCATAGATTAATAAATATTTGTAAAATGTTAAACTGTAAAATAGCAATATGTATTTTCTTTTATTTGTAACCTGTATGAATATAATTTCATTTGTAGCCGTCTGTAGGGAACTTTGTGTTACCAGTGGAAATTGAATGCAGTTATAATGAAAGCTGTTCCGTTCCTCTGCAAATACTTGGACAACCACCCAGCATGTAAGCTTCTTGATTTTGCTTTTAATGAGTCTGCATGCAACATTTATTTATCTTTTATCTCTCGCATTTACTCAGAAACCACTGTAGGCAGATTATACTGGCTAATATGCAAGATGTTCATGCATGCGTACGACTTTGTTTTGAAAAGATCATCGTTAATTAAGAAGTTACTCCTAATTGAACGTAACCATCGTATAATACATTGCTATAAACACGAACTATTTTGTATTTGAACAATTCTACACAGGGTCATAGTTCAAAATTTCCAAATAATTGAACAACACCACTGCTATGTTTTAGTCCCTTTGTGGAACCTGGACACGTGCCTCCAACCATCCATGTGGAAAACCTAGTCGTAAACAGCACAAACTCTGCGGGTACAAATTTTGAAGGATATTTGAAAATCAAAGCGACGGGTAATGGGACACAACGTGTTTGCATTCAAAGCAAGGATAACAAAAAGTATGTTGAAAATATGTTTCTATAATGAAAATAGAATCAACAGCATACATAGAATAGAAAATGCCAATTTTTGTAGTAGCAGTATAATATATATATATATATATATATATATATATATATATATATATATATATATATATATATATATATATATATATATAATCTAAGTGATCGATCTTCATTTGATAAGTAAATATTTATTTTTATAGATACAGTTTTGGAAAATGCTTACTCTGACCAAAACACTCCTTTTGATTGTTCAAACGTCAAACATTGCAGGCACTAATCTCCATCATAAACTCTAAATATTGTGTATCCAATTGTAAGTTTGCGATGTTTCTTGTCTAGCAGCAGAAAGCACTTTTGCCTTCTCTGTAATGTTTTAGCAAGACATAATTTGTTGCTATCATATATTATAGAAAACATTATTATTGTAACAATTATCTAATTATGTGTTACAGAACGTTAATGACGGATTCGTTGCTTCAAACGTAGCCTCAGAAACGGTTACCTCAATAATCTGACCCTTCACCATTCATTTATACGCAATAAATGTAGTTAGATTTTCCTTTTTAGAGTAAAAGAAGATATGAAATAATCAAAAGATTGTTTATTTATTATATATCATTTCTTCTATCTATATTACCCTTTATCATATTTTCTAGTTCTAGCCGTGTCTGTGAAGAAATCTGTTTTGATGTACGAGTAACTGGTAAGTAATGTTTTCTTATTGTCGATTTTTATTCAGTTATTATTTTAAAGATGCACTATTCTCGCCTTGTAGGTGAGTATATTTTTTCACTCAAATAATTTCTTTCATATCCAAGTATAAAGGAAAACATATTGGTTAATTTCCCTTTTGAGTTTAACATTTGGATTTATTTATAAACTCCATAAATAATTGAAAACCTCCAAAGGATGATTCACCTGGATCTTATAAATGCGACATTATGTAGAAGGCACTGCTCACGATAGCAATGTCGTTCAAGATAGCATTGGAAAATGGTTTTTGTATCAAAATCTTATTCGCCTCCCACCTCCCCAGAATTGGACAACTAGTGTTTGCAAAACCCTGCTTATTTCAGACGTATGCATATATATATATATATATATATATATATATATATATATATATATATATATATATATATATATATATATATATATATATATATATATATATATGTGTGTGTGTGTGTGTGTGTGTGTGTGTGTGTGTGTTTGCATACTCGTTTTATTTCGAGATATTTAGTGATTAGTGGAAATCGGTTAGATAAGAGCTGGATATTTTCTCTTGCATTTGCTCTCACGCTCAATACAGTGTATACTATTTTTATTTTACAGGACAATTTTCGAGAGCTCCCGTCGACATGGTAAAATTGTATCCTTAATTACATAGTTAAAGATGAATTATGGTTACAAAAGGATTTATCGCATTTTAGACTTGACTCTAGATGGTAAATCTGTTCTTATATTCTATTACCTTCCACGTATGTCATTAGAGTCGAATCACTACATACTGCATGAGTCATAAAGAAACATTCAGAACAGACATCCACGATTGCATTCAGAAGTGCCTGCTATTTATTTTAATTAAATATAGTTCATGGCCAAAAGTGTGTGCAAAGTTCATCTTAAGTTATCTGAGTGTTGATAAGGAGAGGCGTCACACATACGCTCAGTCGATTATATTTCAGTTTAATTCTATGGAATATGATCGTATCTAATGTCAGATATATCAATATGTAAAGATAATTATAAAACTATTCCATTACATTCAACTTATTTTTTTCTTCAAGTCACGACCGTACTACATTGATCCAACACTTCCAGACGGATCTACTGTCATGTGTAAAACCGAGTCAGTGTGTCACATTTTGATGTATACATCGAAGAAAACATCAAATTGGTATGATACTACATTATATCGAAAAGCAAAACCCTTGTTTTAAACCGTACAACAATACGGCATCTTTTAGAGAAGTAATAAACTTGTATTGGAATGCACAACTTCATAAGTTTCAGGGAGAGTGACCTTTCAATAACATATAAGGAAAACTACGAGAAACTAACAAGCATGTCCAC
Source organism: Margaritifera margaritifera (assembly GCA_029931535.1). NCBI lineage: Eukaryota > Metazoa > Mollusca > Bivalvia > Unionida > Margaritiferidae > Margaritifera > Margaritifera margaritifera. Next base: position 740,904 of record JAQPZY010001532.1, on the reverse strand, counting down.
TAATCAAAAGTCTGAAGCAAGGTGTCAGGAAGCATGCATGTAAGACTCATAAATTGGACGTACAAAAACATTTCCATTCAAAATCTTGAAATGGACTTGCTCACTCACACACTAATGCAATGTAAACGTGACTGTTTGATTTACATTGGTCCCTCAATGTAAAGATCCTCAGTATTCCACTACCCTTATTATAATGTGGGTATTGTCATGGATCCCAATAAAGTGTTCGAATATTGTGTTTTATCATTTGCATTGAATTATCCAGTTTATTTTTAGCTCCTTGCAAATGAAAACCACTCATACTGTAATTTCACACCATTAAATGCCATATTTGTGTTTTAATACATTATCATAACACAGTCTTGTTGGATCATCCCTCACTATAAGCCCCCTCACTAATAATAAGGGTTATAACAAGGGAGAGCTCTGTAATAGAAAATAACGTATGTTTCAAGTTTATATTTTTCTTTAATGCAAAAACTTAATAATCTTTATTAAACTCTACATAGAAAAGATGAAATTCTCACTGAACATACGGCTGCACAGTGAATTATAATTTAGGTGGATAAGAATGAAGTTCTTTCGTCTTTATATTTTTAAAACATCTCATGCACGCCTCTAATTACTGGGCGTCAACTTATTTCGAACGTTATGAAAAATATGTGTGAGCTCAAACGCATTCCTCTACAAGTCGATTAAATATTGTATAAATGTCCATGTAGATGTTACAATTTGTTTGAATCTATCCCATTTTAATTTTTAATTCATATGTTCTTTGGTTTTAAGAGCGCCCGGTAAAAGGGAGGTCACCTACAAATCCCATAAAAAGTTTAGGAATATGAAAAGTTTTAAATATTCCTCAAATTATTTTAGTTAGATAAAATGTTCCCAGAGGTATCAGTCAACAACTCAATGACTTATTAATTATATTTTCAAGCTCTCTGTCTTACAAAAATCCTTACATTGTTAAAGTATAATATCTACGATATTGCAAACTTGGAAGTTGAGAACTAATTTTATTATTTTCGGAAGAAACACCGCACGCTGTCCATTATATATTACTACACACACACACACACACACACACACACACACACACACACACACACACACACTTCATAGACCAGTAAAGCAACACTGGAATGTCCAGTATAATTTTCACTTACAATATTTTTGTTAAATGAGGTTGATACGTCCACGACAGACACGCAAATAAGATTTGAAACTTACTGCTTTATGTAGAATCAGATCATGGAATTTCTGATGAAATGTAAGTCATGTAAAAACATTTATTTCAGCTCGACAGTCTCAGAAGTATCGGACTACACACGTGGACTTCACATATTTGCACCGGCTTTAAGGCTGGAATACGACTGTGTGACCGATATATCCTACATACCACCGAGAGATATGGAGGGACAACAGAAGAAAATTTGTCTTCAAGTATCTTTACCTGGGTTAGTAGTGTTCACTTTCACATCATTATTAAGAAGCCGATGTTCTTATGGGTTATTATTAATATTCTTAAGAACTATAATTTTATAATTTGCTATGAATTGCGATAAAAGAAGTATGAAATCTTGTCAAAAAGTATGAGAAGTACCCAGCAGAAAGTGTAGTTACTTTTTTGTCAACCTGAAATAAAAACAATGCTCATTTCATTCATTTAATCGAAACAAACAATGCCTGGATTGCCAATAATTTATATTTCAGACTCAAAGGAGAATTAAGGTGCTATAATGTTATATCTCTTGCCAACACTAATCGTAAGTATCAACAGTTCCGTTTTGTACGTCATAAGCACTTCATCACTTAATAGATACGCTCTATATTTAATATGCAAGGGTAGCGTACATTTGTATGTACAGATTGTACAGATAGGCGTATAGATGGATCTTTATATTCATTTGATAATATAGTATGTGGAACACATCTTATCATGAACTGCGATAACTGAAGAAAATATGTATAAACAAATGCTAAGATCACCCATTTCAAAAACTTTCTCCAGCTGAATTTGCGCCATTGCAAAAATCAAACGTGGGGATTTTCCAAAATCGTACATTTACACAAATTCAATTTATAGGGATTTTTCCACCCGATACCTAAAAGAGTATTCAGTTATAACATAGACTTTTTTTTATAAAACCGTGTATTTTGATAGGCTGATAAAAAAAAATAACAACTGCCAAATATATTGTTAATTGCCAAATATATTGTTAATTGGTAATTATACTAAGCTTTGCAAAAGTGTTACTCCAGGACTTGTATTTTTTTAAAAATTAGTTTCCCTATTGTTTGAATATCTCGCACATCTTTATAAAATATACGATAATTCTATTTTTAATCTTGTCGATCTCTATCTGATCTTGTCTGCTTTTGTCTTGCCACACCTGGGCTTGTCAAGTATTGCCTCATCTTTACGTACGTTTATCTTGACCAATTTGCTGCATTTTTTTCATGTTTGCTAACCTTTGTTCTCTTGCCATGTTAGATCATATCTTGTTTTATCCCATCCAATAGCATCTTATCTCATATCAATAATAGGGCTTTGAATCTCACTGAAATGACTGTATAAATGAGCATGCAAGTCTAGCACGATTATACATACTGCATTCCTGTACTGTAAGACAATGTGTTGGTATTTATCAGTGTCCAGGGGCCTGTGTATAAACAAGGAATGTGAGAATGGTGGACACTGTCTGTCCAGTTTCCAGGAAGCCAAATGTATATGTAGACTGGGCTACAGTGGGGCCCGGTGTACAGGTAACAAGCCTCTCGATTTCACACCAGCTATACATCTTTCATGACACGAATATCGCTCAGTAAATATAATGCTTCTTTGGTCTGACCTATTGCATAGAAAGAAAAAAAAACTTGAAACTTATTATATTGCTTTTATGGGTTACTGCAACAAGAGAGACTTCAACTAATAGATCAATTCAAAAAAGATTCCGACTTGCTGCATTGACTTTCCTACATCCCTATGCTTCTATATAAAGCATTTTTATTTGATTTTACATTGTGTTTTATCTTTCGCTTTCTCTATAATCAACGGCCAAACACGGTCTTAATTTTGCAAAAGTACTGAATTTTAAAAATAACAACAAATTACTATCAAAATTGAGTAGTCCATCTCCATTTTAGTACATTAACGTTCGTAATTCTTCTATTTAATAGCCATAATTATATAAGTTCGTGTCCTAAATAGATATAATGCTCATTATGTTTAAATCTTTAAAGTGTCAATTTTCGAACGAACAAATATCACGTTTTTCTTTTTGGCGTAAAGTCCTTTTCCTTCATTAAACGACAATGTAGTTTAATTGTAAGAACAACCTTCTATTGAATATACAAAAACAAATGCTTTAGAAATCCTCATGGTATAATAAGAATTGTTCTTACATGCCCAATAATCTCACTTGGTTGATCGAGCGTTCTATACGGATAATGAACCCGTATTTCCGTATAGCACACCCAGACTGAAACTATTTTCGCTGACATCTGCGCGTCGATATTCGAGGATGCACTAAATCGAACTTTTATAAATCCAAAGGTATTGTGATTGTCATTCACACTGTGTAGAAAGAAATATTTGAAATCCGTAAAAGAAAGAGCTATAATAAATACAAAACCAAATTCTTATTTTGCTTCGAGTAGGAGGAAACAACTCATTTGACATGGCGTAAGAATACGCTTCAGTCTGATTTCTTTGAAGTTTCTCTACCCCATATCAACAAGTCAGAACAAAGTACATATATACTTTTCCGTATATATCTTTGCAGATGATTCGACAAGTTTTGATCCTCCATCGGTAAGATAATATCCACAGCGCTGATGCAAAATGTATGTCACGATATGTATTAATTGATGGAAGAGTATATTAGTATGTGCATGTATACAGAAAATCAATGTATAACACATCATTTATTATATAAAGAGATAGCTTATGTAATATAAAGAGTTTGTCCAATTTTGATATAAATTCTAAAGTTTATAAACTTTACCAGATGTAAAACAAATTAAAATATAATATCCAATACACTGCACGAAAAAGCCTATCAACTTTTTCAGATATAAAATATATATCATAAGATTTTTCTGTTAGATACATAATAGGAAAACTTGTCCACACATATCTTTAAATTTAAAGTACCCTCTACCTATGAGAGATACAGATGTAATATTAAGCATTTTTATTTCGGCATAAACAGGAAAATAACTGCTCAAAGAGAGTTTCAATAATATGAAAATTAAAATACTATTAAAAATGATAGCTTACAAATCCGCGACGTTACATTACTATGAACGAGTAGACCGGTCAGAAGTTTAGTATCCATGTGTTTGGCTTGAATCTACATATAAATTTAAGCCATCCCACAAACCTTCTATATTTTGCTTATAACCAACATAACAAAACAAAAGATTTCATTAAATACCTTACACACTTACACGGTTCACTGAAATAAACAACTGGCTAAGTAATTATAAAATATATTTACCTTTTGAAATGGATGGCTATATTTGTAAAAATTTAAACTTAACAAATTGAATCTCCCTCTGAGTAATTGCTTTATAATTGATTCTATTTACATTTTACAATCCTCTAAATTGTATATTTTATATAGTTATTAAGTGAAAGAAAGAAGTGGCAGTTTTTGAAAATGACACATTTTTTCAACGTTTAATCGGCACCCTTCTAACCATTGTTTTATCTTTTAAACCTTAAGATATCTCAGAAGAATGAAATTAAGAGTTGATTAAACTTCTTATCGGAGTTTTGTAATGTGTGAACCAAGCTTGTCAAATTGTTATCCATGAATGTGTCTGGCACCTCTAGCTCTACTCTATGGTTCATTAGGATGCTGAGGTTCCATGACATTTTTGCCTCGCTACTCTCAACCACAATCTATGCTGTGCAATGAAACTAGTTTGTTAACATGATTCCATTTTTTTCATTCCTCTTCATTTTCTTCTTGTATTTTCTCGCTTTTTTCTCTTTATTATTATTATTATTATTATTATTATTATTATTATTATTATTATTATTATTATTATTATTATTATTATGTTTGGTACTGTTGATATTAAACGTTTGGTTAAAGTGCTTACGTAAAGGATGTTTAAAAAAAACAACACATGAAAACATATCTAGATGGATTGAATTTTATTTGCTACTTCGTACAAATATGCTTATATGGTACATAAGGATATATTGAATTGTATTTGTTACTTCATACAAATATATGTATATGGTACACACCTATTGGATCGGTTATTAATTAAGATTATATATTTGGTACTGACATACATGCAAACAATTATAAAGTAAACACAGGACACACAGTCAATTAACATCTAAGCATACATACATACATACATACATACATACATACATACATACATACATGCTTGGGTCAGTAGTGAAGTTGAAGGATATGTGTTCATAGTATGTCGGTACATAGGTTGCTTCTTTTCCTTCGTGCTAAGGAAAACCTCAAAAATCATCTCTTGTAATCGTTGATGTCTTTCAGCATGGAACAAGTCAACCAGTTTTCATAGATTTAGTCATTCCTGACACGCTGATTTGTATCGTCAACACCGACTGTTGGCTTCCCGTGACCGTGAAAGGAGATGTCAGCCCCAACAAGTAAACATGTAGCAGTAGTAGCAGCAGTAGTATTAGTATTAGTAGTATTGGTAGTTGTAGTAGTTGTTGTAGTAGTAGCAGTAGTAGTAGTAGTAGATGACGATAGATGGTAGTTGAAGAAGAAGAGGGAGGAAAGGAAAAGCAGAACAAACACTAGTATTGATATTCTAAGCTTTAGCAGCAGTTGTGATGTACATTTTAGTAGTTATGAAAGTAAACTTTGTAAAATGCATATATGACAGCCAATCCGCACAGATTAATGGAGATGGGAACAAAATGAGACGATTCCAATCTTAATAAGAAAAGGATTTAATGCAAAAAGATGATTTCTTTAAAAAAGTAAAAAAAAAAAAAACAAACAAACAAGCAATTGTGTAATTTCAAAACAACTATTTCATATATGGGACAATGAAGAAAATTTTATTTTTGCTATTAGACCTACTGTTAAATTTGGACACATGGATCCTGCCTTATCACCAGGGACACCGTCGTTAGATGATGGGACAGCCATGGGAGTGTACAGTGGGAACGTATCATTTACACCATCGTATATCGGACAGTATCGTTTTTGCATACAGACTGTAGACCACATCAGTCAGTAAGTTGTTTTGTGGATGCATTTTTCTCCTCCGACGCCATGTGTTCATTCCGGAAATTTCGTTTCAAATTAAGATTTTCTTCTACTAAACACATTTTAAAATCGGCATTAGCTACTGCTTATATCTGATAATGATAACTACGCATACTGTTATTGGAACGAAGAGATCAAGCTGACATCTCTTCATGTCTCTTAAATGATGTTCAAGATAGAAAATATATCATATACTGCTCATAATGATAACTCGTTTCTTTAAGTAATTCGGCGTTTCCAAATATTTTGTGATGTGTCTTCGACATCTCTCTGACACAGTATCAAGACGTTGGCGTCTCAATTATCACTTAATGGAAAAAATAATATAAGTTGTAACACTACTAGTCTACTGTACACAATTAAGCTCTGTCAATATTATGTATCTTTCACCAATTCAGGAGGTGCAGTGGAATTAAATGCGATTTTGGTCTGTAGGTCTGCCAAGTTCTTCCTGTCTTGCAAATAGATTGATTCTGAACTTGGCGATAAATATAAAAACAAGTGTCCCAATACTATGTAAGTTACTGCTCAAGACACAAATAATTGTAGGTTGACCGCCGCGACCACCATATATCGTAATTACCACAGAGAATCTTCCTCGTGCTTTGTCCAGATTCAACATTAACAGCCCAGTGGGGTGGGTGGGTGGGTGGGGGGAGGGTTTGATTCAAAAAGATGAGTTTAGGGATGTGTATGATGTTTTATAAACTCATTGTTACTATTTTAGCAGTTAATTTTGCATGATGTATTTATAGGTTACTGCATTTGTATGGGAAAATATGAACGAGTTTTTCTGAACTATACTGCACGACGTCAGGAGTGCACTATAGCTCAGAAAAAACGAGTTCATATTTTCATATACAAATGTAGTAACCTTTTAATTATATACTCATTTTGCTTTTCTAAATAAAGGCTGAATAATAAAAAGAACACACTACAAGGAACAAAGTAACTGAATTTCTCCTATATTCCAAAGTAAATACACAACCATAGTTAAACAAATACACAGTAACAGTATTCATACGCACATGGCACCGCCAAGTGACCTTTGAACTTGGTAGAGTATCGCGCGCTCAGTCATTCGTTTAAAAAAGAAATCTCATTTTGGTCTACTTAAAATTGAAATTTTGAGTCATATTGTGAATGACTGCGCCTTGGAACAACATTCCCAGTTGATCTGGAATGGAGGCATTTTGTTTTTCTGTCAATTTAACTAAATTCTGCTCTTTTAGTTCGTTATTAGCTGTGTCGATTACGTACGATGTACATGTAGGTAGAGGGACTGGCCTCAACAGCAAGCTACACATGTGTTACTGTTCTGCCATTGATAGTTTTGAATCATAAGGTGGACAAAATATGAAATTCTTTTGATTGAAATTCTCATGAAGATGCAGGATTAAATATTTTTGTTAGGGATTATCAAATTCATTTCGTTTTGGAGTGCAGTAAATTCTCTTTTGGAATGTGATTTCTGTTGGAAATGTAGTCTAGATTGCAGTGCAATTTCGCGCCGTGGATCAGAAAGTACATTTTGAAGAAATTCAAGATGCAGAAAAGTAAGTACATTTAATTCAAGATGCAAAAAAGTAAGTATATTTATTGTCATTCTTATTACCCGCTATAGATGACATATTTATATGTGCTGTCACTTGCATGATCTTTGTTGGATGGACCCCAGCTACATGACCTATATGACTTTTACTATAAATCAAAACATTCTCTCAACAAATTAAAACAGGCAAAATTGCAAAGCGGCTGGGGTATGAGAGCCCATTTCGTCAGCGGAAAATAAGGCTTCTTCGTTATCGTGGCTTATTGGCTCAGAGGCACTTACTTTTATACCAAAATCCGCCAAAATACATATATTTTTTCGAATTTAGTGCTTGGACTTGTAAAATTGGCGGTCTCTGAGAGAAACGGAATATCATTTGGTCTTAAGATGCCTTTTCATGCAATTTTTTTTGTAGACTCTAGAGAACACGATTCATAGTCTAAATACGTGTTTAAATTATCAGAATGATATTTTCAATACTGCATGTCTCACGTTTGTTGTCATAAAGCCACCGCTGGACATTGTGAATATCATGTTCAGTCGCTTGCTTGGTTGAAAAGTTTCTTTTGTGACTCAATGAATTCATCCAAATTGTCAGCTTTATCATCTCTACTCTCAAACAGCTTGCTTAGTTCATCCACAGACAAATCTAATAAAGCAAAAGCTCCGGTGTCTGCTACATTTGCGTACATTATTTGTTTACAATAAAAAGTAGTTCTTAACACGCGATACTATTTTTAGACACACGTGTCGTGCAGTATGAAGCCGTGCAGTATGGAGAAATACTGCACGATTCTGACAATGCAAAGTTAATGGAGAAAAAAATGAGTATATAATAATTTTGTTTCTCTTTATGGAGTAAAGAACCAAATAAGACAGTATAAATATAATTACGATTGTCATGCATCATTTGCTCTCTTCCATCACGTGTCTTTTATCTGATGTTTTCCGTTAATTCTTTCAGAGTCAATATTGACGAACTATGCTGTAATGTAACGGTTCTTGACTGTAAGTAACAGTACTGCAAAAAATATTTAAATCCACTTTGAAATTTTATAAAATTATCGTAGAAATATCATTGTCCATTAAAAAAATGCATATATTTTCATTAATTTGCCTGGTTATATGATTTCCGTAATTACGAGTTCGTGACGGTTCATCTTTTTAACACGAGTAATACAGTTTGTTTGTTGGGGAAAACAATTATATAAAGTTGAGTATGTAAGATTTATCTTATTGCAGCTTCAATATATATAATAATTTCAGTAAAGATGTTTACAAACTTTATCGACTTATGGTGTAAATTCTACAGATTAAGGACAAAATGTGTTAACACTAACAATATGATAATCTAATGTACATGTAAGTATGTACATTAAGCTATTAAGTATGATATATAACAGTATAAAAAACAAATTAAATCAAAACAACTTTTCCCAACCAAGAGCACATGCTATGATCTATACGATGCACATAGTTGACAAAACGCAATGATCGGTATCATACTCCAAATTGCCTAACATAGGAAATAACAAAACATGCGTACAAGAATTGAATTCTATACATACACCTAACAGCATGATTAAGTCCCTGGTCGTGTTACACGAAGGTATTTGAAGAAAACTAAATAAAATCAAACGTTCCACCTCACGCTTATTGTAATTTGTTTTTCAGCATCACTCCAACCTACACAGGTAAGTAAAATAGAAACAAATCTAATTTTTGGATCAAACCATTATGATTACTGCAATTACGAAAAGTCGTTACACTCACAAATATTTATATATCCTTACAAGGTAAAAGGCCTTATATTATAAAGTGTCGCACTAAAGTATTGCTACAATTTATTATTATTATTATTATTATTATTATTATTATAATTATTATCACAACCACCATTTCTGACACAAACATTGAACTTTAAAGAGGCTGTATATGATCAGTAGTACTGATTATTTTTGCTGTTTTAGTATTGCTATTATGATGCCGCTCGACAAAGTCGGAGGAGCCCTATAGTAATCACAGTGTCCGTCACTCGGTCCGTCCAGCTGTCTGTCTGTACATCCCTCAGGTCTTCCGTTTCCACAAGATAACTTTGCAGGGTGTTGTTAAATTTCAACCAAATTTTGTTGGCAGCTTTATATTGGTCATACCTCGAAGGAGTTTGATTTACAACTTTAAAAGTCATTATTTAGTGGAGATATAGCCCCTGATTGTCCCGCCTCTTAATATTTTGGTTTCTGCATGATAACCTCCATGGTATGTTTAATTTCCACCGTGCATCTTTATAATGATGAGATCTTGGAAAAGCTTTATTTCCAGCGTCACTTTAAATAATTTCTGGAAGTTATGACCCCCGATTGACATCCTCCTAACTTTGATTTCCCAACACAACTTGTAAGGGTTGTAAGATTTTTACTACGTTTGGAATGCAGCTTAAACGCAAGACGTTTTATTTTCTCTTCCGAGAAGTACCGCAAACAATGTCTTGAAATGATTTAAACCCTAAGACCTCTATGTAACTTAACTCGAGATATTCTCTTTCATGCGGATGTGTTGTTATCATATGAAGTTAATATTCGTAACCGACCATACGTTTATTGACAAAACCAAGAGATTCACTCGGATGCTTTTCATCATATTTTCGTCCATGTTCGTGGTTGAACTTAAAACACCGTAATGCTTATACAAAAAAAGACGACCATCGTAAACGCATTGATTCGTTCCATGCGAAAGTGTTATCCTATAAACTCTCTTTCTATTAGTTTCTTTCTTTTTTCCTCCTTTCTCTCTTCTTCACACTTTATACTCGATTTTCCTTTTTCGTGTTCTATACTTTTCTTGCCATAATGCTAATTTTTGGATTAATGAACTTGTTGTAAACGTTTATATCTGTAGTATTTAACCTTTTTTGACATAATTTACAACAAGTATATGTTTTCAATTATACGTAAATAAGAACTATATAAGAAGTTGGGTTTTTATCTAATTCTTAATTTCCAATAATGTACTGATTGTAAATGTTATATATACAAATTTAGAAATAAAAATGTTTAAACTATCATTTACGGTAGGTATGGTTCCTGGTTTCCCTTTAGCATAAACTAAAATTCTACGGCATAACTTTACCAATGATTGTCAGAATTCAACCAGCTATGTGTGCAGCTTTATACGAATGAGATATTAGATTTTAATTTTTGAACGCCTACTTCCCATGAGATTCATTGTAAGGTTACAATATCATTAATTAATGGAGAGATTGCTCATTATGTCTAACTTTGACTTGTACAGATTTCAAACAAATTTATTGTCCAGCTTGTCATTATTACTGGATACATCACCCTTTCGTTCATTGACTGTTCGACAGTTTAAGGCCCCAACTCAGCAAGCATCATTAATATATTTAGGTATTATTATTATTATTATTATTATTATTACAGACACTATTCCAGAAACCAACATTGAATGCTAACTCCACAGTAAAGTGTCCAGTTAATGCAACTTGCCATATCCTCACTTATCTGGATCCGGAAAATGGAAAATGGTGAGAGGAAAAATCTTAAAAAGCAATTTTTAAAACTTTGAAAAAAACGAGAATTTGCAACAGAAAGGCTACAAGCAACTCGAACAATCAAAGAATCCTATCTTAAGTTTCATTTTATCATATAGTCAAGTCAACAACTTTTCATAATTTTGACCGTTGCTTTATGGCTTGTAGTTTTAAATTATTGCAAATATATAATTTAATCAGCCTTCCTACCACATACCAACCGTCTTCTTTGAATTTGCTGTGTTCCAGCTCCGATTTGACTCAGACAGGCTCAGTTGATAATGTCTTCCTCTTTCCGCCGGACATGAAAGATGGCAAATGTGTTGTTGACACTACATTCACCCCTTCCGGTAACCAGACGGGTTCAAATTTAATATGTCTGAACACCAGGTATGAATATCTTGGCTATTTTGTCATGGTACTATTTATCCCGAAATACAACAGTATCTCCCTATTTAATGGCATTACTCGGTTTTAACATAATAGTAGTCACTCTTTATTTACGCTATAAATATATATTAATCCTAATTCTCGTGTTGTTTTATATTTTGTATAAGACAAATATCTTTTACCTTTAAACATTAACAAACAGCAGAACCGGATCAAGTAAACCTTTTTTCCACGACTTGTACAGATTAGAAAAAGCACGAAGAATTTCTATAACTTTATATACACATATGCCTTTAACAAAACAGGTAGTATGATTACAACATATCGGAAAGCCTTGATTGTTTCCGGTGACATCTCTCCTGATATATGATCCGACATTTCTCACAAAAATAAAGGATCAAATCTTCCTAAAACTTCCCAAGATTAGAGAGGATCCGACTGTAACAAACTTTTAAAGCAATTTCAGAAAACTGCTCTGTTATTGAGTATTTATTTTTTCGAAATAATCCACTCCAGAAAATGCCAAGCCACATCTATGGCTTTTGCATTCTAGCAAAACTTAGTAATCTCATGCATAATATCGTACGTCTACGTGAATTTCAGAAATAATACACGATGTCTGTATGTACAAGTGGAACAGACAATAAAAGGTATAGTATATGTTTTTAATTCTTGTCTAAGATTTGAATACAAAACATTCTTGAGATAAGAAATACATTTTGATTGTACTCAGGCACTGAAGGTAAAAAATTAATAATGTTATACTTAATGTGATAAAAGATCTTTGAAGCATAACCATTTCTTGCTTTCAAGAGTTTTCGAAAGTACATTCTTAGAACTGGCATCGTGGCATGAACGTCTGAACAGCTTTATAAAAGCACTTCATTTAATAGCAATGACTACAGGAGTTAATATCAGTTTTAGCCTCGCAATAGCGGCATAATCTAGGCCATTGAACAATAACGGTATTAGAACATATGAAAGCATTCATACAATCATTATTATAAAACGCAAATACCAATAAAAGAATTTAAAATGTCTTAAGATTGATCAATCTTTACATTTGGAAATTCATTGAATGGCAAATAAGTCATAAATTCTGCATACGATTATTTATCTTTTTGAGTAAGCTTCACTGAACAGGTTCTTGTTATATTCAATTAATTCAATCAATGCACTTGTTAGCAATTTTCCGACTAAAATTCTGGGCGGTTGATATTACTTTACTTTTTACTTTGTTTAATTTTTAAGGCGGCAATAAATAATACACTATTTAGGGTTTTTCAACTTATTATATTCTAAAATCCTTTACGACTAATTTTATACATGTGTGTGTGTGAAGAATATTAAGTCGATTTATTTTAGTGTGTTAAAGATGATGTGATAAGAAGAATATAACAAGTTTCTGACCTTACATTTAGGTCCGTGATTAAGATCTCGACCATTTTTTTCTTGAAAATATAATTAAAAGAATTCTTTCTTTTTCCCCAGACAATATTAATCGAATCTCACAACTTGTAAATTAGTCAGGAAACATATTACCTGAAGGTACATAGAAACAATGGTAATGAACATGCGTTATTGCAATCAAACAACATATCTTAGGTCAATCTTGATTTATTTCGATTTCTAAAAATATATTGCTATCATAGAATATGATCTAGAAGAAAATATCGCAATAAAATATAACGAGAACTTTTATTTACGACAATACCTTACCAAGTTTTATAAAGCTACGCATTCATAAACGACTGATTTTTATTCGTGAGATTGATGACTCTGCAATTGATAAACTGATCGACTGACATTACTAAGATAAAGCAATTAGCAATAAAATGCTTCAAATTTAAAGAATCCCAAACATCGAGGAAAAAAGCAAGCAATTTGTGGAACACCTCACATAGAGGGTAAACAGCAGTAAGATATATGCTAAATGATGCTAAATCTTCATCACAACATCATAACATTGTTAACATCACAGACGAAGCTTGCATCACAGTTGTCTCCAGAGAAGTAATACCTATGTTTATGACTGCACTAATTCAGGCGAGACAACCGGAATGATCTGTTATAAAATATATTTTCACTAGACGGTCATTAACTGATATTGACTTATTGCTATCAAGACGTGTTATAGAGGCTTTCACCTGAGTCGTGATATCTGCACACTCTTGTACGCTTAGATTACACATACATAGCTCTTTTTGTCATCACTGTTGGTATCTGAACAACCACAAGGTATAATTCTATATACTGAACCTTATCAAGCCTGTGTGTGTGCGCATGTGTATGTTTCACCAAAAACTAGTCACAAATTGCCTTGAGGAATACCATCTTTTTGTCTTGTAAAGTTAGCATCTGTTGTTGGACTGCAGAGCTAGTTTACACATTCATCAGTTCATGACAAAATTTGGGTACCCGGTAATTGTTTTACACGTGACTGGGACAATATTTGTGTCATCCTGTACAACGCCTTACATAAAATCTTTTTGTATATGCACATAAATTGACTCATGGTATTACAACCAATTATAGAATGAAAACCTCAATGCCCATTTCTGATTTCATGATCCAAATTTTTCTCATAGAGAAGAACCATCGATGTTTTTGTCCCCCTGCTTTCATCCACAGTCACTTGCTCATTTAGAATAGAAGACGATAAGAACATATCTATTGATGCTTGTAACAATGGTATTTATTTTTATTTTTTAAAATTTATTTTGTTGTTTTTGTAGCGAGCAGACTTCACTTCATAGTCATTCAACAACTTACATGTGTCTCCCTCCTGATAGGTGATGTCCATACTTCTTGTCGTAAATGAGGCAGCAATTGCTCTGTATGCACATAATCATACTGTTTGTGTTGCTTATGGAGATCTCCCCCAGCATGCATGCTGTATTTTTTTTCAGGCTAATATTTGTTTCTGCCTAGGTTATGTCGTATCTTCACAGTACTGTCGACATTTCCCTAATTCTCTTATCCTCACCTGCAAATCTTTGTCTGATTCTTTCTTTAATAAAAAATTCTTTATAACAGTTTCAATCAATGTCCATTTTGGTACAATGTGGATGGCAATTTGACTTGACTTTATGCACAAAGGTATCAGCTAGGTCTCTAAATGTCTGAGCACTATATTTTTTAAAATATATTTTATTATTTGTTTTACTTTCACGTCAATCTTTGTGCACGCTGCTATTTCAGATAGTAGATATATTACTGTGAAACAGTGTTCACCTCTTCAATATGGCGAAAAGTCAAACTTAAATGGCAATAAAGTCTCAGGAGGCATTATTGAAAAGAAAAAATATTATTCAAGGAATCACTATGGTGTTAACCATCAATTAGGTTGTTTTACTTAATTGCTCAGAACAACTGGAGCCTTTTCGTTATATGGATGTGCGTGTGAGAGACATGTTTATAGATTAGCGTATAAATTAAATGTTACAATAGATGAGCTATTGAATATGAAACATTAGCTGACCAGTTTACTAATAAGGTTGCAATGATCATTTTTCTGATGCTATTATAACTATATGCGTATTCAGTTTAAAAACGCAAACAAAAAAATAAAAAATTGAAATCGAACCCATGAAAGGGTGAGCTTTCCGGCAGATTAAAATTGACAATTGCGCCCCATGAAATGATTTTCCGGAGAAACAGGATACTTGCAAGTAAAAAATGATTTATTTTATCTGAACATTTTCATTCAACAGTAAAAAGTTCCTATGATAGAAGGGCATCATATTGCCATGGCGTGGGTATCTAGGATAAATAGATGACCGATTAAAATTGACAAATGTAGCACTTGGAGTGTTTCCCCAGTGTACAAATATCATCAGAGACTGACTTGATTTATTTGACCAGACCATAAACCTTAAGCATATGTATTAAAGGGGTGTAATACTACTGTTATACATGTATCCGAATAAAATAAACTATTTCGATGGATAAAAGTGAGACTTACACTGGAGAACGTAACTTTCCGAGGTAGCAACACCGTTTTTCTAATTGAAAAAGATCTCAAACTTTACATCGAGCCATGCAGCCGGCTTGTAACAAAACGTCCTAACTCAGCCTTATCATTCAAAACTTCGTCCAGACTAAACAGTAGTTCTATTTGCATCTTCTTTTTAATAAATTACGACGATTAACATAACGATATAAAGCGCACGGAAATTAAGAACCGAGTATACTTCGAGCATATATAAATTTACACAAATTAATGCATTGTTTTAGAAGTAATGAAAGTGTTCTGATAACATGCAGTTCCAGCCCCGTGTAAGAAGAAGCACTGTCAAAACAACGGCGTTTGCCAGGCAACAAACTCGACACATGCAGAATGCAACTGTACAGAACTTTTCACGGGACCTGAATGTGAATCAGGTAATAGCGATATAACCTGTCGTATAGCCTCTGCGCAATTATTTCTCCCGCTTTCAACGATTACAGATGCTCCACATTATCCATAGTATTGCATGAAAGCATTTGAGTAGCTTCATTAAATTTAAAATATATGATTATTGATTACCTGCAAAATACCTACGGTGTACACTTACACTTATACCTTTAAAATGTATTTATTTCATATTGTTGATCCTTAATTTCAATGTCAAAACAATAACTATATTTGTATCATTAAATTGTCAGCATCACACACAAACACAATCACACACATTCACACATACATATGTATATATCTTTGTATATATGTATGCATGTATGTATGTTGAAGACCGTTCTGCAGTTCAATATTTACAATTTCAATTTATAAAAAAACACACAAAAGATAAACATACATACCGTCTAACCTGATATTGTCATAATGGTACTAACCTTAACTGTGTGCGCGTGATGTACCAATTACGGTTAATGTGCTTGACTAAGAAAGTTAATAGTCCTTGGAAAGCCCATCATATGTGAGCGACAGTTGTCCCGAACAAAATTTATCATACAATTTTCACATTTTTGCGAAAAATGACTCCAACAGTACATGGACAGTGTTAAGTATCACATCGAAGCTTGTACACCCGCAATCAGACCAAAACCAACTATTTCATTCTGTAATCTCTAGATAGTTACTCATACCTTTGCACGAATTAAAAAGTTATCACTCCCAGTAAAAGTGTAGCCCATCTTAATTAGGAGTAAATTTGTTTTCATCATTCTTCTTTTATGCTAAAGTGAAAAATACGGTCTGTATTGATGCTAAGTCTCTATATGAATGTTGCCCTGTTGATAGAGCCGCAACAGCAAGCCGTCAACTTTACTCTATTGAAATGCTTTGAAATTAATTTATGCATTATTTTAAATCACTAATTATACAGGATATTCAAATAATTATATCCAATAATACGAGTTTCACAAACTATCCAGTAAGTTCGTGTGTATTTGGAAACGCATACGCAAGAGCAAAGTAATATATGTTGGCATTTTGTTGTAACAAATAAGATCAATCAGTCAAAATGATACATGCAAAGAGAAATTAATATTGCAAATGTTTTGTTCACTTTTAATTAGTCTAATTTTGCATCAACCCAACATTTATGCCAGAAACAACGACATCCTCAACAACAGCAACATCACAGTCAACAACACCAAAGGATACAGGGACAAGCTCTCTCTCATCATCGTCAGCATCTCAGCCTAACACAGCAACATCTTTATTAACAACGGCAACTTCTCAGTCAACTTTACCAACATCACTCTCAACGACAGCAGCATCTCAGTCAGACACATCTCAGGATACAACGCGAATATCTCTCTCGTCGACGCCGACATCTCAGTCCACGACAGGAACGTTTCCGTTAACAACGGCAACATTACAGTCAACTTCGTCATCATCTCTTTCAACGACATCTCGTAAGTCAGCAAATCTGTCATTTTCTCTAATACTTCAACAACAAAATAATCCTTACCTTAAGTAACGACCACATGTTTTCTTTAAATAAAACTCTCCTCCCCATTTCCAGTAAGTAAACTCTCTGCCACCGCAAAATATTCGTCAAAGATTTCATTAATATCCTCAACTTATACATCGTATTTCCAAAATGGATTCCACAAAGGACCCCAATGGATTCCAATTACTTTATTCGTCTCACAGACTATGCTCCTTGAACAACTTACGTATTTTCAACACAACAATTCTCTTGCAAAGCCTCCAACTACACTGCGTTCTTATGTTTAAAGAAAAACAACGGATTAACAATTTTACCCCTGTTACGTTTTGAATATATCAACACATTTTGCTTCAATAGCAGCTAAAAGACATATATCAACTCAAGCTGCAACAACTAATCTTCCATAAACTAAATCTGTATCGGTAAATATAAATACATAATCAATCCCCTCAAGGGTACTGTCTATAAATGTTCATATATCTGCATAGCGTTTCTTCTTGTCGCCTGCTGCAAACTGTTGTAACTGCTTTTTCTCTTCATCACGCTTTTCTATATATGCTTCATGCATACCTTTTCCTTGTATGTTAAATTTTAAGTACGAAAAAATAAACGCTTTAGGTATATAAATGTGGAATAGTGTACTAAAATTAGGTTCCGTATCTTCTGGAGAAACGAAAGAACTCAGGATTCGCAATGGTAGTGTCTTGAGACTAAACAGTGATAGAAAGTAAATGCAAACCATCCTCCAAGTATTTTAGACTTGTCTTAGCGCCCATATGTATTGTTAAAGTTACAGGCCATATAGCAACCTTCCCTAGCTCATGTGTTTGACGAGACTGTAATAGTCATAAGGCTGATGCCCTTCAAGAAGGGGGTTCAATCCAACTGAATACTATGTTAAACAAATGACTTCAGACTTTAGCGCTCATATGTTTTTTTCTCATTTAGTTGCAATGCACGTCTAGCGTACAGATTTAATCGGGCTTACGTTACCCTCCCTCAGAAGAGTTTAACATTTGGGAGATACAAGTCTCGCTACTTGTGACTCGCCCTACACATTTCAAGGATAGACGTGTAACTCTCAAAATAAAAATAAAGCACAAATCATATTAATCTAAAAGATACAGATGATATAACTGTAATATATTTGAAAGTCTGGTTTCATAATAAAATAATCTGTATTTGGTTCTCAATTTTTCAAAATTGAAGAGTGGTAAAGGAATATAAACTGTTAGATAACCTACTTGGTTTTGAGAAAGTTGTCCGTTTACAATTTATATGGACAATAATCTGGGTTTCAAGGACAATGGAGTGTTTACATAAAGGAATGTATAATTACTATAAGTGTTAGGATCTCGAATAGATTTCACTGTTTATTGTCACGTACCTTCGCAAAGAAATATGCATTCGATACAATTAAACTTAATAAAAACGTTCGAGATCCAGCTAAGTATGGTCAAGTGATTTGTAATAATGCAGCATTTTTGCTAATATTACTTCATGCATGTAATCTTGATTTTTCATATTTCGCATTAAATATTGATTGATTCCTTCTTGCATATAAAATAGATAACAAAACAGATCTTATTTTCAACATCACACTCATTCCGACTAATAACTGAATGCATGGTAGTTATGGAAAAGAAATGATGAAAAGTCACAGATATGTTGGTTTGCCAGTCAATCAATTGGACACATGCTAAATGCAACTGTGCAGAATATTTCACGTCACCTGAATGTGAATCAGGTAATAGTTGTACAATCTGTCAGAATTAATCACCATATAAATTTATTTCAAAATGTATATAGCTTCTGCACAATTTCTTACTCACCTTTTTATGATTACAGAAGCTCGACATTATATGGAGTATCCTATCAAAACCTATGACTAGCTTAAAACATTGAAAATGTGTGTATATTGAATACCTGCAATATACCTACAGTGTACACTTTCACGTAAAGTTTTATAATATATTTATTGTGTTTTGTTCATTCTTAATTACAATGTCAATATAATAACAATATTTTGATTATCAAATTGTCTGCATCACACACATATACAAACATACATCACTCTCTCTTTCTCTCTCTCTCTCTATATATATATATATAGATTTCTTTCTTTCTCTCTCTCTCTCTCTCTCTCTCTCTCTCTCTCTCTCTCTCTCTATATATATATATATATATATATATATATATATATATATATATATATATATATATGTATATATATGCCATTGTGCAATTGAATATTTACAATTTAAATCATGGAAAAGTACGCAAAAAATAGACATGCATACTGCCTAGCCTGATTCTGTTCCAGAAGGTACTAACTTAAACTGTGTGTACGTGAGGTATGAATTACGGTTACTGTGCTTGACTAAGAAAGTTAATAGTCCTGAGAAAGCCCGTGATATGCGATGGACAGTTGTTCCGAACATATTTTATCATAAAACTGTATCTTGTCAGATTGAAAATAAACAAGTTTTCATGAAAAACGACTCTTTCAGTACTTGGACAGTGTTAAGTATCACATCGAAGCTTGTGCACCAGCAATCAGACCAAAACCAACCATTTCATTTTGTAATCTCTACATAGTTACTCATACCTTTGCACGAAATAAAACGTTATCACTCCCAGTAAACGTTATCACTCCCAGTTAAAGGGTATCACTCCCAGTAAAAGTGTAATTATGAGCAAATTTGATTTCATCATTCTTCCTTAACGCTAAAGTGAACAATACGGTGTGTATTGATGCTAAGTCTCTGTATAAATGCTGCCATGTCGATAGAGCCGCAACAGCAAGCCGTCAACTTTACTCTATTGAAATGCTTTGAAATTAATTTATGCATTATTTCAAATCACAAATTATTCAGGATATTCAAATAATTATATTCAAATAATATGACTTCCACAAACTATCCAGTAAGTTCGTGTGTATTTGGAAACGCATACGCAAGAGCAAAGTGTTATATGTTGGCATTTTGTTGTAACAAATAAGATCAATCAGTCAAAATGATACATGCAAAGAGAAATTAATATTGCAAATGTTTTGTTCACTTTTAATTAGTCTAATTTTGCATCAACCCAACATTTATGCCAGAAACAACGACATCCTTAACAACAGCAACATCACAGTCAACAACACCAAAGGATACAGGGACAAGCTCTCTCTCATCATCGTCAGCATCTCAGCCTAACACAGCAACATCTTTATTAACAACGGCAACTTCTCAGTCAACTTTACCAACATCACTCTCAACGACAGCAGCATCTCAGTCAGACACATCTCAGGATACAACGCGAATATCTCTCTCGTCGACGCCGACATCTCAGTCCACGACAGGAACGTCTCCATTAACAACGGCAACATTACAGTCAACTTCGTCGTCATCTCTTTCAACGACATCTCGTAAGTCAGCAAATCTGTCATTTCCTCTAATACTTCAACAACAAAATAATCCTTACCTTTAAGTAACGACCACATGTTTTCTTTAAATAAAACTCTCCTCCCCATTTCCAGTAAGTAAACTCTCTGCCACCGCAAAATATTCGTCAAAGATTTCATTAATATCCTCAACTTATACATCGTATTTCCAAAATGGATTCCACAAAGGACCCCAATGGATTCCAATTACTTTATTCGTCTCACAGACTGATCCTTGAACAACTTACGTATTTTCAACACAACAATTCTCTTGCAAAGCCTCCAAACTACACTGCGTTCTTATGTTTAAAGAAAAACAACGGATTAACAATTTTACCCCTGTTACGTTTTGAATTTATCAACACATTTTGCTTCAATAGCAGCTAAAAGACATATATTGACTCAAGCTGCAACAACTAATCTTCCATAAACTAAATCTGCATCGGTAAATATAAATACATAATCAATCCCCTCAAGGGTACTGTCTATAAATGTTCATATATCTGCATAGCGTTTCTTCTTGTCGCCTGCTGCAAACTGTTGTAACTGCTTTTTTCTCTTCATCACGCTTTTCTATATATGCTTCATGCATACCTTTTCCTTGTATGTTAAATTTTAAGTACGAAAAAATAAACGCTTTAGGTATATAAATGTGGAATAGTGTACTAAAATTAGGTTCCGTATCTTCTGGAGAAACGAAAGAACTCAGGATTCGCAATGGTAGTGTCTTGAGACTAAACAGTGATAGAAAGTAAATGCAAACCATCCTCCAAGTATTTTAGACTTGTCTTAGCGCCCATATGTATTGTTAAAGTTACAGGCCATATAGCAACCTTCCCTAGCTCTTGTGTTTGACGAGACTGTAATAGTCATAAGGCTGATGCCCTTCAAGAAGGGGGTTCAATCCAACTGAATACTATGTTAAACAAATGACTTCAGACTTTAGCGCTCATATGTTTTTTTCTCATTTAGTTGCAATGCACGTCTAGCGTACAGATTTAATCGGGCTTACGTTACCCTCCCTCAGAAGAGTTTAACATTTGGGAGATACAAGTCTCGCTACTTGTGACTCGCCCTACACATTTCAAGGATAGACGTGTAACTCTCAAAATAAAAATAAAGCACAAATCATATTAATCTAAAAGAACAGATGATATAACTGTAATATATTTGAAAGTCTGGTTTCATAATAAAATAATCTGTATTTGGTTCTCAATTTTTGATTTGAAGAGTGGTAAAGGAATATAAACTGTTAGATAACCTACTTGGTTTTGAGAAAGTTGTCCGTTTACAATTTATATGGACAATAATCTGGGTTTCAAGGACAATGGAGTGTTTACATAAGGGAATGTATAATTACTATAAGTGTTAGGATCTCGAATAGATTTCACTGTTTATTGTCACGTACCTTCGCAAAGAAATATGCATTCGATACAATTAAACTTAATAAAAACGTTCGAGATCCAGCTAAGTATGGTCAAGTGATTTGTAATAATGCAGCATTTTTGCTAATATTACTTCATGTATGTAATCTTGATTTTTCATATTTCGCATTAAATATTGATTGATTCCTTCTTGCATATAAAATAGATAACAAAACAGATCTTATTTTCAACATCACACTCATTCCGACTAATAACTGAATGCATGGTAGTTATGGAAAAGAAATGATGAAAAGTCACAGATATGTTGGTTTGCCAGTCAATCAATTGGACACATGCTAAATGCAACTGTGCAGAATATTTCACGTCACCTGAATGTGAATCAGGTAATAGTTGTACAATCTGTCAGAATTAATCACCATATAAATTTATTTCAAAATGTATATAGCTTCTGCGCAATTTCTTACTCACCTTTTTATGATTACAGAAGCTCGACATTATATGGAGTATCCTATCAAAACCTATGACTAGCTTAAAACATTGAAAATGTGTGTATATTGAATACCTGCAATATACCTACAGTGTACACTTTCACGTAAAGTTTTATAATATATTTATTGTGTTTTGTTCATTCTTAATTACAATGTCAATATAATAACAATATTTTGATTATCAAATTGTCTGCATCACACACATATACAAACATACATCACTCTCTCTTTCTCTCTCTATATATATATATAGATTTCTTTCTTTCTCTCTCTCTCTCTCTCTCTCTCTCTCTCTCTCTCTCTCTCTATATATATATATATATATATACATATATATATATGTATATATATGCCATTGTGCAATTGAATATTTACAATTTAAATCATGGAAAAGTACGCAAAAAATAGACATGCATACTGCCTAGCCTGATTCTGTTCCAGAAGGTACTAACTTAAACTGTGTGTACGTGAGGTATGAATTACGGTTACTGTGCTTGACTAAGAAAGTTAATAGTCCTGAGAAAGCCCATGATATGCGATCGACAGTTGTTCCGAACATATTTTATCATAAAACTGTATCTTGTCAGATTGAAAATAAACAAGTTTTCATGAAAAACGACTCTTTCAGTACTTGGACAGTGTTAAGTATCACATCGAAGCTTGTGCACCAGCAATCAGACCAAAACCAACCATTTCATTTTGTAATCTCTACATAGTTACTCATACCTTTGCACGAAATAAAACGTTATCACTCCCAGTAAACGTTATCACTCCCAGTTAAAGGGTATCACTCCCAGTAAAAGTGTAATTATGAGCAAATTTGATTTCATCATTCTTCCTTAACGCTAAAGTGAACAATACGGTGTGTATTGATGCTAAGTCTCTGTATAAATGCTGCCATGTCGATAGAGCCGCAACAGCAAGCCGTCAACTTTACTCTATTGAAATGCTTTGAAATTAATTTATGCATTATTTCAAATCACAAATTATTCAGGATATTCAAATAATTATATTCAAATAATATGACTTCCACAAACTATCCAGTAAGTTCGTGTGTATTTGGAAACGCATACGCAAGAGCAAAGTAATATATGTTGGCATTTTGTTGTAACAAATAAGATCAATCAGTCAAAATGATACATGCAAAGAGAAATTAATATTGCAAATGTTTTGTTCACTTTTAATTAGTCTAATTTTGCATCAACCCAACATTTATGCCAGAAACAACGACATCCTTAACAACAGCAACATCACAGTCAACAACACCAAAGGATACAGGGACAAGCTCTCTCTCATCATCGCCAGCATCTCAGTCTAACACAGCAACATCTTTATTAACAACGGCAACTTCTCAGTCAACTTCGTCAACATGTCTTTCAAAGAAATCTCGTAAGTCAGCAAATCTGTAATTGCCTTTAATACTTTAACAGCAAAATAATCCTTACCGTTAGGTAACGACCAAATCTTTTCCTTAAATAAAACTCTCCTCTCCATTTCCAATAAGTAAACTCTCTGCAACTGCAAACATATTCCTCAAAGATTTCATTAATGACATAAAAGATATTTACTGACTCAAGCTGCAGCCAGTAATCTTCCATAAACCAAATCTGTATCGGCAAAGATAAATTCATAACCAATCCCCTCAACTGTACGGTCTCTAAATGTTCATATATCTTCATAGTGCTTGTCTTTGTCGTCTATTGCAAACAAGTTGTAACTGCTTTTTTCTCCTCATCCCACATTTCTAAATCTATTTTATGTATACCTTCCCTTGTATGTGATATTTTAAGCACGAGAAAACAAATGCGTTAGGTATATGAATGTGAAATAGAGTTCTGAAAATTATGTTCCGTGCCTTTTGGAGAAGCAAAAGAAATCAGGATTCGCAATGGCAGTGTCTTGAGATTAAGCAATGATAAAAAGTAAATGAAAACAATCATCAAAATATTTTAGACTTCTCTTACCACCCCCACATATTTTTAAAGTTGCGGAACATATAGCAACCATCCCGAGCCCTTGTTTTAGATGAGTCTGTCATAGTCATAAGATAGTTGTGATTCAGATAGGGTGTTCAATGAAACTGTATAAAAAGCAAATTACATCAGTCTTTAACGCGCATATGTTTATTTTTCATTTACTTGTAATGCATGTCTCGCATATAGATTTAATCGGGTTTACGTTACCCTCCTTCAGAAGCGATTAACATTTGGGAGATAAAAGTCTCGCTTTTTGTGATTCGCGCTACAAAGTTCAAAGATACATGTGTAGGTTTCAAAATAAAAGTTTTCACAAATTATACTAATGTTAAAGATACAAATGATATAACTAATTTTTATGAAAGTATGATTTAAGAATAAAATAATCCGTATTTAGTTCTCTGTTTTTCTATTTTAAGAGTGAAAAATGATCAAAACAGTTAGATAACCTACTTGATTTTGAGAAAGTTGTCCGTTTACAATTTATATGGACTATAAATCTGGGTTTCAAGGATGATTGATTAGTTACATAAGGGAATGTATAATTACCATAAGAGTTAGTGTCTTGAAAGCATTTCACTCTGTTTGTTGTCATGTACCTTAGCAACAATGAATGCATCTGGTACAAATAAACTACCTTTTGCGATCCAGCTAAGTATGGTCAAGTAATTCTTAATTATGCAACATTTTTTCTATAAAACGAATATTATTGAATGAGTGTAATGTTGATTTTCATACTTGGCATTAAATATTGATTGATTACTTCCTGTATATAAAATTGATAATAAAAGATCATATTTTCTACATCACACTCATTCCAACTTATAATTGAATGCATACTAATTTTGGAAGAGAAATGATGACAAGTTACAGATATACTAGTTTAAAGTCCGAGAGTAGGTATATTTTTTTTCAGGGGTACATTTATTTATAAATCATCAATATTACTGTAAAACGTTTATAAATTATTCTTTGATACCTGAAAATAGTATATTTTGATGAAAAAGACGTCTCAAATACAAAACGAAACTGCGCAGTTTGCGTGATATTTGTTTCTCTAGTCGGCTTTCAGATACCCACAAATACGCGCGCCCTAAACATGCATTAGTACATAAATATTTATATCAGGTATCATCTAGACTCATGACCTTGTCTATTGACTGTTACTTAATATGAATCAATTGCAACCATAGTTTAATTGTCGTTCTTAATGGAATAAAGGGTATTTATAATAGACTATATGCTACATCTGTTGTTTTTCAGTTGAGTGTACTACTACAGAGGAGATAAAAACAGGTAAAAATATAATTGAAGTGGAGAAAGAGAAAAAAAATCGACACTGTAATTATATGTCTGGTTTGGTTTGGTTCAGTTTCTCGTGGAGAGTGCTCAGTGACTCTGTGAATGAGAGTTATTAAAAATATAATCGAACCATAAAAGCAGTTACAGCGGGGCTGCTCTAATCCAAACTCTTTAAAGAAATGCAACTTATACAGGACCAAATTGAATTGTGGTCAGTTTGTTAATAAAAAAGAGATTAATAATATAAATATATTCATTCATCTAGTAATATGTCTCTTTAAAACACAAAAAATATAAATAGATACATAAAAAATGAAATCAATATGTATCTTAGGCACTGAGTTGGATAATTCCTCCTAAGTAATGAAAATGTTATTCATAGCTAAAAGCTAACATACACCGTAAAATGGACCGATGGACAGCTGATGTTTCCAAGATAAAGTTATGTATACAAGCAGGACACTAAGTATGTCAGCTAGCTACCTTGCCAGTAAGAAAAAAGGTTTTCTCCCTGGCAAAAATAATTTACTAACGTAAACAGTGACACTATATGACAGGAATTCGATATTAGTGCACATTTTTACGCCAGTATATAAAACGTTGCACAAGATATGTAGGACAGTGTATAAAGCGTAAATGAAAATGTCTAAATCAGCATTGAAAGATATCCATTTTGCTTGCATTTGAATATTGCTTTTTAATTCGTTATCAGTATCTTCTTTCTTTTTGCAGCTGAACGTGCAGTAAGTATTATCAATAATATTTCGTGCCCAAATTTGTTTAAATTATATTTTTTGGGATCCATTTAGAAAATATATTTTGTTGATGTATGCAATATAATCTCCAGATGTCATTTAGGAGTCTCAAAATACATACTGTATAATAAAAAAATGTTAAGACAGATCAGAAGTTCATAGTCCAGGGTGTTGCTAATTCTCATGACATACTTTTTATCTCAATAAAGACCTTAACCATGACAAAGTCTTATAGGTAAAAATAGCCCCCACCCCTATGCCCCTCAGTTTAAAGTAAGAGACAAATATGTAAATTATCTCTACATCATTATTTCTTTCGTATATTTCTTCTGAGAATCTTCAGATTTATGACTGACATACTTTGGTTGAAATTTTAAAAAAATATATTGTGCATTTCTGTATCAATGTGAGAGAAGTTGTCTCCAGAAAAGTTCAAATTATGTTATAGAGAGAACTTGTAAAGGCAGGGAGAGTGAGCTGCTTCTGTAATATCACCACACATGGCACAAACATCACAAGATGGGTACAAGTCATCAGACCACGTCCTGCCGCAACAACAGCCCAGTTGGCTAAGGCGGCTGCTGAGGGGGCTGGAGCCATGGTGGGCGTGATGGCGGTAGTTGGTGTCGGCGCCTTGGTGGTCAAGAAGCTGAAAACCACAAAGAAGATGGGTGAAAAATGGAAACCTTTACCAAGTCCAAAACCTCGAGTTCGTCCGACCAGATTTTAACGATGACAAAAATCTTTTTTGTTCGAAAGCAGCATTGCTTTAGTACTTGAAACTGATAACATGAACAATAACTGTACACAGCTTTAAGGAAGATTGCTCTAACAAACTCTTGCATTCTTAGTTCCATATATGTATGCCAAAGAATACAACTATTGAGATAATCTGGTGACATTTATCTTTGTCTTCTCTGTATAATTTAAATTGTGTGTTCTGTAGCTAGATATCTTTATTTTAAACTTTATGTTCTGTCGTTCGTTATCTTTTGTAAATAAAATAGTGATTCGATGTTTGGTTTTTTCGACGTATAATACTAATTGATGACTAGCCCCATTATCTGTAGACTTAGTTCTCGTTAAAAAAAAGTTCAAAGACAATATTATCTTTCCACGTGTGTCTCATGCAGATGTAACAATTGCTCAAAAGAGTGTTCTGTGAATTTAAACACTGTTTTAATGTTGTAATCAAGAACAAAAATATGAATAAATATCCAGCTAAATATTTTCATCTATTTCGGATTCTTAAGTCTGTACAACTCATCCTCTTTCATCATAATGATTATAGCTTAAATTTACACAATGTTCTGTTGCACAGAAATTAAGATCAGCTTTCGTGGTTTTGAATCAATGCTGGTGAACACGTGTAAATTACTAACACGGATAAGCACTAGAAGACTTCATTTAATGAAAAGACTGTCAGCTATCTCTGTGATATAGATTTCCTTGGTAGCTTTGTCATCTGTAACCAGTCTGCTTTTTAATTTAGAAGTGTATTCTTCAGGGATGATAACCTAATGCTATTCATTACGTCCCTTTGACGTTTTTAGTACCTTAGTGTAGTCAAAATATAGTACGTTCTTTTGTAAGAAAGCTGATATTGTCACTACATCGAAGGTAATCAACGTGGCCTAATTCATTAGTCTATCCGAAGTAGAGAATACCTATTAAATATGCAAAGGCTGGTACCTCAACATAATACAAAGAAACAAATGTACACTTACTTTTTTACATTATGGTAACTAAAATCTTTTAAAATTATGTATTACCCTCTCAGCAAACTGTAACTGACAACAATCTTTAGGACAAAATGACTAACCCTTCAACTTCATTTTTTGCACATCTTCCCCCAAATCAATGCTAATTTGAAAAAGGTAACCAAAATTTTAAATGAAAGGACATTTTTCGGAATCAATTGCTTTTACCATTTTGTTGTATTCAACTTTTTTTTAGTGATAACAGTGTCTTTGAACTGTTAAAATGTTTTGGGTTTTTTATGAGAGGAAAACAACTAATTTGTTGTTCTAAAACAAATTTTCAGGTAATGGGCTGATTTGAAACATTAATATCTGGTCACCACCTTTTGATCTGATAGAAACGTAATGATCTTGGATGGCATTTCTGGTCTAAAGAGAAATATAGGTTTTCATGTTTTAGAATCAATACCAGTGAACACCTATAAATCTTTTTTTACTAACCACCACTAGTGGATCTCTTTTTATGAAGATTCTGACCATTATTTCTATGATATATTTTCCTTTGGTAATATATGTAATTATAATTAGTAGCAGTTCCCTTTAGAAATATATACATTTTACTGGATTACGAGCTACATATTCTTATTTTTGTCTGTTTTTTGTTTGTTTACCTGACTTTCCTGAGACTATTAATGTAGAAATTAAAAAGCTAACTGCATCAAATACTTGTTTTTTGTGTTTTTTGTTGTTTTTTTAAAGCGACTATGCCATCTGTGCCGCAACTTTGAGCCAAACAGCTCTATTCAAACCTGAATGCACATGGTAGCTTTATCCACTTTATCTCTGACCTCAACATCAGTTATTAGTTATTAGTTAGACAGTACGTGCTGTAAGTCAAACGTGTCCGATGGCAACTTCATAGCGCGAAAAAGTCTGCCCCATGAGGAAAACTGACACAAAACCAACCACATTACCATTTATAGTCTGGCCGGCTTTTATGATATCAACAGTAGTCCATTGCGTCTATCGTGTCTAGACCATTGGTGGATTTTCAAGTATCATTAACTAATTAAATAGGAAAATAGCAAAAACGAATATCGATATTCACCGTTTAATCGACATTTTACTAAATGAATAAAACACGTTAAACGATTTCGTCGAAATATCTCTCTCTCTCTCTCTGGGCTGCGGTAGCTGTTTTGAGAGCGTCGGACTCTAATTCAAGGGTCGCGATTTCGATACCCGCCCAGAAAAGTCTTGAGAAATGCACTTAGCTCCCAGTTCCTAAGCATGATATAGCCAATAATAAGTTAAAGGTGCCGTTAAAACCAACAAAAAGAAAAGCAAACTCTCTCTCTTTCAGTAAAAAAAAAACAACAAAAAACCCCAGCAACAACATGGATATCTGTCAATTGAGAGAGTAAAAAAAGAGTTTGAGCTGGATGACAACCTTGAACTTCAGCATCTACCAAGTAACCTCCAAGAGCCTGAAGTCGTTGTAATGGTATGTGTACACTGCCACTAGTAAATAAAATAAAAACTTCACTCCTGTGTCACTGTAACGTCGGCAAACTAACGTGTAGTGAGGAAAATGCCCAAGGAAGTTAACTATACGTGATTTTATTACATCTGGGTACAGAGCAGTATTTAGGTGTTGTTTTATAGTAATAGTATTCTAACTAAAAGGCTGGAACATATGCTTGCTGCATTTTGGCTGCCCACAAAATTGAAAATGTGTGGAAAGGAAAGGTCAAATCTAGAAATTATACAAATTTACATAAGTTGAAATATATATGTGAATTCGAGTTTGAATTTTATAATTACTCCAGACACATTACGGTGCCATGGTTGAGGGCCTTGGATTCACCGCTAACAATTTATGAGTCAATATAAATATGAAATATTCATAATATTGGATCAAAATTACCAAGTTAAAAAGTTAAAGTATAGCTAGTACAAAATTGTCAAGTTTTTTTTTTTTTGAGAGAGAGAGAGACAGAGAGAGAGACAGAGAGAGAGACAGACAGAGAGAGAGAAACAGAGAGAGAGAGAGAGAGAGAGAGAGAGAGAGAGAGAACTGCAAAGAGAACAGTTGTATAAACATATATTACATACAACATTTTCATGTTCTTACATTTCTGCTTTATGGTTTAGTCATCCGTTTTTCCACCCATGTTTGCATACGTACTTTGATGCAAAAATCTATACAAATATACGGTACACATATGCATACGTACATACAAACATACATATATACAAATATTAGCCGGCCTATAAGTCGATACTTTTTGACCTGGAAGTTTGGGCTTCGTCTTATACTCCGAATCGACTTATATATGAATTAAGTCATTGAAATTGCTTTACCGTAAAAAAAAAAAAAAAAAAAAAAAATCAAAGTACGAAAAGAATATTTTGTAAAAAATAATTATCATTTTTGGGAAGAGATCGTGTGCAAAAAAATATAGGACCCGACATGGAGAAGGATTCCGAAATATTTACGTGATTGTCAGTATTAAATTCACGTGCATCAGACGTAATTGCGCTAAAGCAGCATGCACTAGTAATATATGTTGTTTGAGTTTGACCCCTTTTAGCTGAAGCTTTTGTCAAAGAGAGAAAACAGTAATGAAATAGTCAATGGAAATTAAAACAATACATACCATATTCCTTCAGTTTCAAAGATATATAATTTATATTTAAATATTCACAATATTTATATTCATATAGACTCCATTTAAATCCCAAGATGACCATTTAGCATGCTGTGTTGTTTTTTTTTTTTTTTGTTTTTTTTTGGCAAATACAATGAACTCTATATTCCCATGAAATAAAATAACCCTTTATCGGTAAGTGCATGTACACTTCCTGTAGTTAGGCGGCATTTTGGTTTGATCTTTGCTCATGAATTCAAAGCTCTGACACTTCTGTCGGCGAGATCAAAAGATGTCACTGGTTGAGAAACTTACATGAGCAAGCACCTGGCATTACAGGTCATTACACAGTCCTGCATACATTAACATGCTTTACAGGATCGATTACAATACCCTATGGGTAGCCTCATTTCCCTATTGGTAGCCTCACTAATTTGATCACATCTACTGCAGGTGTCAACTGGAATGACCTGACCAAAGCTGTAGGCATATTTAATTAAAATGTAAATAACACTGCAAAGCCAATTGGTTCTTTATGATAATGGATATAAAAACAAGAATGAACTGTTTATTCAGACATATTAATTGATAATGGAATACAGTAATGCTCCTGTACATGAGTAAGATCACAATCATCAGGTAACTCAACAATACATATTACAATCATCCTGTAACCTCTCTCCCTCTCTCTCTATCTCTCCAAAAGTTACAAGTTAAAACTGCTCTGAATGCATACGTTCTTACACACTGACATAGCGTTGTTTCATCCTCTCTCTCTCTCTCTCTCTCTCTCTCTCTCTCTCTCTCTCACACACATTCACACAGACACACATACACGCATTCACTAAAAACAACAAGTCTTAATCGAGTTCTTTAATTTTTATTGTACATATAATTTGATAATGAGGTTACTGTTGCTGTAAGAATACAAGTTGTACTTATTTTTTGACAACAGGAGTTCATATCATTGCGTAAAATGTACCAATAAATAATACCTGTACAGACCATCTTAATCATTTTCCCAATTAATCTGGAATAGCATAGTGATACCATTAATATTCGTGAAACCAGAAGTTACTAACGAAAGTGACGAAGCCAAGGTGTTGATCTGGCTTCGTCTTATACTCCGCATCGACTTATATATGGATGAAGGATTGAAAATTGACGAAATTAGCGAATTCGAGTTATACTCAGCATCAACTTATAGGCCGGCAAATACGGGTACATACAAATACCCGCAGACGCATACATAAAAACATGCATACATATTAGCATACCACATAAATACAAACATGTACGTACCTATACATAGACACTTAAATACAAACATATACATACCTATACATTGCTACGGATATTGTTTACATACTTAACTTTTGTTTATGATTGTAAGTTGTATAATTATTTGAAAATAAATACCTAACTTTTGTCCATGCTTGTAAGTTGTGACGTGTGTCAGGTAGGCCAGTATTTTCATAGGCATTTTGCAATTAGACTTTTGTGACATATGTCAGGTAAGCCAGTATTTCTCCATAATTATTACTCTGTTCTGATGTGACACGAGTCATGTATATATATATATATATATATATATATATATATATATATATATATATATATATATATATATATGTAAATAATTTCATTCCTGTTCTCGAATTTGATTATACCAAGCAGAAATTGTCTCTTTGATACATAAATGCTGTAGAGATGGTTGCACTCACTGTTTATCCACTCTATAAACTTTGTCAAAATTTATTCTGTTTTTGAACACTCCCATGAAAGATGCGACAAAATTTCTACAGAGTTTTTGCAAAGAAAGAACAAATTATTTTTTTTAAATTCCATTTTTTTAAAAGAGTAAATTAGTTGTTGTTAAAATTCTATGTCAAATCTAAGTTTGAAACCATTTAAGTCTAGGGCATCTCGTTACCTTGTGAGGCATGGAAAAAGCTTATTCCATTCATTCTCATTTAAATTGTCAAGTTCTGTATTCCATTGTTCAATGGAGGCTGGCTCCTGATGATTGCAAATGAGTGTTTTGTAAATTCTTTTAATAGCTTTTTTAAAATCCATTATTATAAGTTAAAATAGATGGGTGCATACATGTGCATTGTATATTAGGATCGATACTGACATCAAATTCTAAGATATTTATATGGAATCAATACTTATTACGAAACTTATCAAGAATTATCCAGGAACCATCCTTACTTACAAAGTCGCTTCTATAGAAGATTCCTTTTTCAATCCAACGTTTGTACATTACATTAGAATTTCCAATAATGATATTAGGGTTCATCCATATTTGTGTTAGAAGGAATTCTTCTTTGTTTCCAACAATAAACTTATTATACAATGTTATATATGCTGAAAATATATCTATCGAAAACTTATTTAGGCATTTGTTCACTCTTTTGACAAAAGCTATTCCAAATAGGAAAATATTTGCTATGTTTGGGAGAAGAGCAAGTAAGTTGTTTTCCATTTGGACTGAAGTATTCTTCTAATCCAGGCTTGATAGAATCCACAACATATTTATATCAACCATTTAAAGAACACCTTCATAATAATCTTTGATAATTACTTTTCATTTCATTTTGTCTCTTGCCTCACTACAAACAAAATTATTAAAAAGAGAATCTACTTCTTGGACTACACTATAATGGGGGTTTGGTAAACTCATTAGTAGATGACTAAGTTTGATAATGCCAAACGTTGAATACCTAATGTTACCAAAAGCGCTTAGTAATCTTTTGGACTACTGCAGAAGTGCTCTTTTTTATTTTTATTTCCACAATTTTGTTACTATAGTTGAACATAACCATATTGTTTAGCTCTTTGGACAAGTGTATGAATAAATAAATGAATAAGATTATTGATAAATGACATCCGGTGCTGATTTCAGGGACTTTTTCAGAGCGCAGTGTCATCTGCATTCTGTGAGATAAGATGTTCTACATGATTTATATGTATTCCTTTAACTGAGCATTTGTGGGCTAATATCTCTGCACCTATAAGGAAAATATCTGGGGATATAGGATCATCTTGTCTGCAACCCCTCCTAATATCAAACTGCGATGAACATTGACCATATACAATAATGCATGATTTAATATTTGTGTAAGACAATTTTATCTAATTCTTTAGATCTCCTCCAGAATTAGAAATGGTTAATACTTTATCAGTGAAAGTTCATGCAACAGAATCAAAAGCTTTTTCAAAGTCAATTTAGAGAAGAAGTGCAGGTATATTACATTTGTTGTAGAAAACATAAGATCATATAGGGTTCATATATTTCCCCCTATATATCTTCCCTTAATGAAACCAGTTTGATCCTTATTAATATTTCTGGAAGAACATGTTTTAGTCTATTCGCAATACATAATGAGGCAATTTTCTAAACTACATAAGTAAAGAGATTTGTCTCCACTTCTTCAAATACTCTTTTGGTTTATCCCTTTTTGGAAGACAAGTTATTATACCTTCCTTTTGAGTTGATGAAAGCTATCCAAAATTGATGAAAAATGAATATCTCTTGCATTATATGTTCCAATATCTATCCAAAAGAATTTTTAAAAACTCAACTGTAAACCCATATGATCCTGGAATTATATTATTTGGCATGTATTTTAGGCTTGCAGTTGCTTCACTTAAAGTTATAGGACCATTCGAAGGGGCTTTCTTTGTACTGTCAAGATTACGAATATCCCTATAATTAAGGAGAGAGTCAAGATCAACTGGATCCACCTGATGATAATATAATGTTATCTATATTGAATTTATAAGCTGCGTCTCCAGTAAATCTTGTATCTTTTTTAGGATGTGTAAGAAATGACTTTCCCCTTAATTTATAATACTATTATTTCCAGAAAAAGTTGACCATTTATAGAAAGAAAAAAAATACATCAGTAGCCGAAATTTGCTTACAATTGGATGTTTGATTAGAACAAATATGTTGACTTTTGCAATGATGAATTGTATCTTTGACAAGAGAAACGTAATCTGAATCTCTAATAATGAGTTATTGAATTTCCAAAAAGTGTTGTGTTTTTTGTCAGTTTTTCAAAAGGCCAGAATAATTTTTGAACAAGGGAATGGTCAGTTCTGTAGCCAGGTTTTATGACTGTTTCTTCCACCATTGTAAAAAGATTTTCTGAAGTGAGAAAAAGAGCCTAGCCTGGCTTGCTTAATTGGGTTACTTTTTCTCCAGGTATATCTTTTTGTAGCAATGTTTTTCTCTCGCCAAATGTTAAACAAATTTCGTTCTGTACATAATTCAAGAACTACCTCTCTTGCCTTTGGCTTTTTTGAAGCATATTATAATGATTGGTGTCAAATTCCAGATCCAAGACCAAGTTAATATCACCTCCAATAATCATATAATCACTGGTGAAGGCTGTTATATTATTCTTGATTTCTAAGTAAAAATTTGGATTATCATGGTTAGAACCGTATATATTAATCAGAGTAAATCTATAATTTTGTGTTTATATATCTATACTTATTTTATAACCAGTATTACACATCTTGGTTCTATGTATGTTGAATTGAACATTATTTTTTTAGTAGAAAAGCACCCATCTCAAGTTTGATGAAAAAAAATTTAAAACACATTCCTAACACCAAGCTGATCGTTCCCTGTATGAAGTTCTCCCATTTTTTAATAAAGTGGGAATCTTTATTTTCTTTTAAGTAGTTCAAAACATCCTTTCTCTTAACCGGATCCCCTAATCCCTTACAATTTATAGTAACAATTTTTAATTTGTCATCCATGTAACAACAAAGACAAATTGTAACAATCTGATGGTAAACGTAGGATGGTAGAAAGAAGAACTAACAAGGTGTAGTGGAGGAAACAAGTGTTGAAAAGAACAAAGCTAACTTAAAGATCAGGAAAGGTAATAAGATAATGGTAAAGAAAGAATTATTGTCCAAGGTCATAATGTTTTTGGAAAACAAATAATAATGTATAGAGAAAGAAAAAACCATAAAGTCAACACAGAGCATCCAGTGACCATTGTGTGGAAACGAAAACACCATATGTGCAAATACTTCGCTTTAAAATAGGTAACACAATCACCCAAACCATTTAAGTCTAAGGAAGGTTTTGTATTATATTACCTTACATTGGAATGTCAGGGAGCATCTCAGAATAACCTGCTCTCTGACTCTCGGTCTCCACAGACATACTTACGAAAAAAGTTTGCACTTACACCTGCCTGAGACTTGACGTAAAGTTACGTAAAAATGCAACGGAAACTTACGAAAAAACGTACGTAATACTGGCTAGTGAAACACCCGTAATCACGTACGAAAATCTTGGGGGTACGTTGTTTTGTGAAACGGTGCCCAGGATTTTACAATTAGACAGAAAGAGATCGGCCAGGAACCTTCTGAAAAGGATGTGTTCATCTCTCAGGAGCCGTACCAAAAACAAAGGTTGTATCAGAGAGTAACGACCTTTCATCAACTCTAGAGAAACTCCACAAAAATATTATTGAAGCAAATAGAATAACAGAGAGCGGTATCACCATGATTGAGGAACAGATAAAGATCCTGATTAAACTCAACCAGCGCTGAAACGAATCCGGCAGTATAGAGATACAGAGGGGAGAGAAATCAACATCACCCAATATATGTATGTATTTACCAAGGTTTAACAGCACGTCAGTATAATAATGGCAATATGGTGACGATTAAAAGTAAAGTTAGAAAAATGTAAACATCAATAATTGCACAGAAAACTTTAGGAAGATAAACTTTTCCATATAAATGTAAATGCTTTTCAAATATTCTAGTATGGCTGTAATTTCTGCGGATAAAATAGAGCTTTTATCCTATAATAGGCTCATGATGGTGCCATGGGGTGTTACAACGGCAGCTCCAACCTTGTCTCTTGCTTTTGAACCGTCTGTATACAGGAACGTATGGCCACGATAGGAAGTTCTCATTTTTTTGAATTTACTCTATAGAAAAGACACGAGAGGATTTGTTGATGACTTTTTGAATTGGCAAAGATCAAATTTTATTTTGGGAGTGTTTTGACAATAACGTGATGATTTGAGGGCGTAGAGGTTTGCAGTGTTTGCATCATCGATATCTGCCTCCTTTGTGTAAGGACGAATTGGTATGCCAAAAGGTGGAATAAACTTTGGTTTCTGAGCATGCAAAGTTTGGTATTTGTACCTAGAGATTACATCACATGCGGAATTAGATGGATTAGAAGATAGTTTGGTTGTATAATGAAGAGTCAGTTTCGTACGTCTCAGTTAAAGTGATGGCTCGTTTGCCTCATCACAGAGTCTGTCTAAAGGGGAAGTTTTAAATGCTCCAAAACGAAGTCTAAGTTTCTAATTATGTATCGGATTAATAGGGAGATAAATCATTCTCGATTGGAATTAATTTCTCAGTAACTAACGGGTAGTCCTTGAAATGGTCGTGCAGATGTAATGGGATCGGCAGGTCTATTTATAATATGCAACCAGTATCACTATTGTCCGGTGCTTCGAACACATTTTATTCTACTCATCTAATGTGTATATGATGTGGCCATTAATGGAAGATTCTAAATACTGGATAAATAGGCATGTTGCATGTACTTGGCATAGTATCTGGAATGAAGACTCTACAAACAAGCTTTCTAAGATCACACCCATCATCGGAGAGTGGTATCCCTCATATAGAACAACTCGCAGAAATGAGGTCGTATTGTGCCAGTGGCGTATGGAATACACATTCCTGACTCATGTGTACCTTTTATGGGTGAATCTCGGTCAGAGTGGAAGCACTGCCAGTGTGCACTGAGAGCGAAACACATTGGTGTCGTGTGTATCGACTTGAACCATGTGTGACAATTTTTTTTCCCTGTGAGTTCAGTTAAGAAATCTATTGGTTATGTACCACCTGAGAAAGTCTTAGATGTTTTTAGGAAAGGGAGTTTATATTATATAAAATGTAACCCTGTTTTTTAGGGGATTTTATTTGTTGCACGTTTATATTTTCTTTTGTATACATCTTACAGAATTTTAACATCTTTACATTTTATATTTTATCTTGTAGTACTTCAAAGTTTACATTTATTTGGAAGGTGTCATTTCCTATAGTTTTGTGCAATTCTTCATTTGTACATTTTTAGAACTTTATTTGTAATTGACATAATACAGCCATTATTATGCTGATGTGCCGTTAAACACCAATACATACAGATATACGCACATATCCATCTAAATTTATTTACTATCATGTAATGGCTAACGAGTCACTACATTATTGGCGTCTGGATATATAATGAATGATATTGACCTTGACTTCTCCTACTCGCCTTCTCTGCGCTCCGTGACATGGACGTCGCCATAATTTTTTACCTTACCGTCTTCGTTGGATAGAATTCGTAATTTTCTTTCACGTATGTATGTGGTATAATACTAACTCCACCTCTTATTACTGACTCGGTCATCAGGAATGTTTCATAATTTGTCAAAAGTTCTAACTCAACACAGGGTATCTTTAAACTAGCATTATGAGTCAGTCCTGATGCACTGAAATAGTGAACGGGGTGAAGTTTGTAGTGTTTGATATGGACATTCCTATATTCTTCGAAGATGTCAAACAACATTAAGGCATCTTCTTTTCACGTACGAGACATGTAGATCACCTAATGTTTGACTGATAAAGTATAATATAACATCATTTGCATAATGATAATCGTCAATAGATAGGCTTGAATCATTAAATGATGAGTAAAATTTTCCTCTGGGTGTTATATATGTGCATATGTTTTATCGAATCTATACAAATTCGGCATATGTCCATTCTTAAAAATTCGGGTTTCGTTGCACCAAAATGTTAAATTGTCTTAACGAACTTGTTATGGTTTAAATTCTCAGATAACTGCTCTAGAGTCTGGCCCATGCACCGAAAGCTATGGCCCATGCACCCAAAGCTATGGCCCATGAACCGAAAGAAATCTACAACTCTAATCTTTCTTGTCACAGTTATTGTCTTACCATCCTTCTTGAAACTATCAACTCTGAAATCCTTTCCAAAATTAAATATATTGTTCATCAATATTCGATATTATGTTTACATCTTCATCATCATTTTTACAAGAGTCTTAATAATTTACGTACCCAGACAAGTTGTAAATAAAAGACGGGATATTTTTAAAAAAAAAAAATTAAATTGCACTTATGTTCAGCCCCACTGCACTTGTCTGTTAAGTGAGCATCATCGCCAACTTTAATATCTTCTGTTTGTTCCTTACAAATGTGACATGCATTTATTGAGATAAATATTTTTCATCATTCTTGGTGAATACAATATGTTTTGCATTTATCAGGGTAGATTCATCGTTCAATATTTTTGCGATCTTACCCAACTTGTTTTTTTTAAAAACTGAATGCAGTATCTCTGTAAACGACTGGTTTGTAACATTAATGAAGTAACATTAGGTACAAACAAAATCATGATGGAATGTGTTTAGATTTTTCCATTGTCAGCCTTTCTCCGTTCTTCCTCCGGAACAACTAACCTTTGGCAACGATATATATATATATATATATATATATATATATATATATATATATATATATATATATATATATATATATATATATATATATATATATCGATTGTGGTTTGCCTATCTGTCTGTGCTGAGTATTCCTACACTTTAAAACAATTATGTTGGTGCTTGCGATATAAATGTTTCCTGTAATAGTTATCTATATGAAATATTTTAGCTGTGGATATATATATATATATATATATATATATATATATATATATATATATATATATATATATATATATATATATATATATATATAAACGAAAATCAATACATTATGCATTCTGATGGAGTTAGCATGGCTTGGGAATATATCCAAGATTTTAGTATGTTTGCAATCTACTGAATGTGCACTCAAGCGATTAAAATGTGATCTATGAACCCGAGTACACTGGATGTGTTTTAGAAATGTAGCAGTGTTCTAGATATGTCTTTGAAACAAGAGTTGTTTCTATGGAACAACTACGTACCCCTGCATGAGGTGGTAATATTTAATTCTGGAAAATTAACAACTGTGCTTGGGTGTTCTCGTACACCTACACGAGATGGTAAAAAAAGAAAGAAGTTCAAGGTGTACTCGGTTGTTACTCTACCCCCACATGAGATGGTAATAATAAGTTTGGAAAATATAATAAGGTGTGCCTATTTTCGCACATCTATGTTACTAACATGTTCAAGCGATGTAAAATAAATATATATGTATATGTGTTAGTGTTTAACGGCACATCAGCACAATAATGGCTATATGGTGCTGATTAAAGGTAAAGGTTCTAAAAATATAAATATAAAGAATTGCACAAAAAGACTTTAGGAAGATAAACCCTTGAAAAATTCTGTAAAATGTATATAAAATACATAATGTATATAAGATTATGTTACATTATCAGTGGACACTGGCAGGGTATGCACACTGGTCGAGGTTCACTCTTCATGAAGTATACATGATTCAGGTATGTGTGTCCTATACGCTATCGGGCACAATACCACCTAATCTCCGCTATTTGTTCTATTTGAAGGATACCACTCTCCAATGATGGGTTTTGATATTCCGAAAGTTTGTTTGTGGAATTTTCATTCCACGTATTTGCCAAGTATATAGAACATGACGATATGCATATTTGAAGCCAATATATGGAATCTTCCATTAACAAAAGGACTACAGCAGCGGAGCTTTACATAAAGTTTAAACTGCTGTAAGCATTGTACTATACTATACACGGTAGAAATCTCGGGTTATCACTACTGCAATTTCGTGAAGACAATGAGTAAGAAATATATAAGCCGTCATTCTGTGTGTGTGTTTGTGTGCGATGCGAGGGGAGGGGGTCATATCAGGTAATAGTGTGGCACGCAAGTCGGTACTACACATGACCATACGCTCAACTTTTTAAATAGAAAAGAAAGTAGATGTCCGTATAATCAGCCTTACTAAATGAAAAGATAAACGACATTTTGAAATTGTTGCAAGACAAAAGGCAGTTTTCATTGATGCTATCATTAAATAGTATGCATAATGTGTACAAAATGCACAAATTAAGCGATATATGTATGGCAAGCGGGTGAATCGGAGCATGTTTTAGCGATTTTGTCCATAATCAACGAAAACAAAAGTGCTGCAGCGAATAAGGAAACGATTGACTTTTATAGTCGCTTTCCTTTACTCAAAGCTGCCCTGGATGGGAAAAAAATACATATATATTTAGTGAAGACACGGAAATTTCTTTCACCGCATGAGTTTTATCTGGATCTGG
This sequence comes from Margaritifera margaritifera, assembly GCA_029931535.1. Taxonomy (NCBI): domain Eukaryota; kingdom Metazoa; phylum Mollusca; class Bivalvia; order Unionida; family Margaritiferidae; genus Margaritifera; species Margaritifera margaritifera. The sequence continues at coordinate 699,227 of JAQPZY010001532.1, read as the reverse complement.
GTTGGGACCGTAATCAGTAATTTTCCTGCCTTGTCTGTTTTAGTCAAGTACTAAATCCAAATGAGGAAATTCAAGCGTGAACTTTACATTATATTTGCGTTCGGAAACATTGCTCTATCTCAATGTGTTTGTAACCTTGTTTTTCTAACCAGGCATCAATGGTGCAAGCACGGATACGTCTTCTCGCTGAAAAGCGAAACAAATGACATGTTTTTTCAGTGGTTAAAAGGCAAGGGAGTAAAACAAGTTTGTTGTGATTATATATATATATATATATATATATATATATATATATATATATATATATATATATATATATATATATATAAGTGAATAAAGGCACGAAAAACATATCTACTTGTTTCACAGGGAAAACGACGATTCTCTACAAAATAAAACTAAATGAGAACGTGAATACGATCCCATCAATTGGGTTCAACGTAGAGACTGTTTCTCCAGTGAAGGGCATCACATTCACCGTATGTGACATAGGTGGACAGGATAAAATTATACCTTTATGGTATCACTATTTTCAAAATGTGGATGGTATGTATTATGTATATTTATTTATTTATTTATTAAACAGGCCAGGACTCGCGACCATAGCGCATGGAAGGGTAATGGTGTTCCATTTACCGTAGGAATAAAATTACAAACAGAAAATATTTGTAATCTCGGAATGCAATTATTTTCCTTCTGTGTTATGTATAAGCATTCATTATTGTACATGTTACTATAACTGATAGAACTTTGTAACTTCATCACACATTAACTCCCCTTAGTGCGTGAAATCCTGAAAGTCTCGTCAAGGACTGGAGTTGTTTGTATTTGTTTATTAATACGGTAAACAAACTGACCCAGGAGAAGTAAGCAAAACGTGCCTGAATGACGTGCAAGTATGTGACACTTTTCGTATCACTCAGAGCTCTCAATGGTCCTTAAGTGTCAGGAGTGAGATCACCTCCAGGGGACAGCAGCTGCCTGGTCGGGGACCTGGGCGTAGCCCCGGTGGGCGGTCAGGGGGAGACGGTCACGTCACGGTCAGTCTGTTTTTTAGGAATCCCATTGCGCAAACGTGGAAATTTACCGGAGAGAGTTATAAATTTATAAAATCATTGCCCTAATAACACACGACAGACATCTTTTTTAAAAAATACTTGAGAAAATTCAGAATGTGCGTGTGAGCGTGATTTCTATACAAAATGCGTGTCTTACGCGCACTGCTTGAGCCTTGACATGTATGTATCAATTTGTTCACTGTGGAACAGGCAATTCTAACAACCTATACAGTTTTATGAACTTTGACGTTGACACTTTTAATATCAATAAAACTTGTAACATTTCAAAATAAGTTTGCTGTGAAACACAGTTTTCAAACTTGGTACACAATTTCGAGTGGTCATAGGCTGTATAAACACCTAAAGGGTACATCTGATAATGGTAGATGTTGGACTTCATCGCGTATGCGAACATTTAGTGGAGAGGCGACGGATATTGCTATCTTTTTTTTAGATGGAGTAGCATCATGAATCACTGACACTAGAGATTTTTAAGTAATTAATAAATAATTTATTTCTTTGTTTATCCATTTATACCAAAACGAATCATCATGCATGGCCCTTTTATTTCAAGCTATATTGTAACTGAAAGGCGCAAATTACTCTACAAAAGCATTGTATAGTCTTCTGATTTCAATGTACAATGATTCATGCATTACAAATATATACAATTTATATAGTTGTTCTTGTTATTATTTTTATTATGTGTGATATCTTTTGTGGACAGTAATGACAGAGAAAGAATCACCGAATCGAGGGAGGAGTTGTTTGGTATTTGTGACAGCGATGAAATGAGAGGTGTTCCCATTGTCGTTCTCGCCAATAAGCAAGATTTGCCCAATAAGTGTACAAACATAAGGGTATTAGATAATAGCTTCAACATTACCGTCTAATTTATTATATATGCTTGAGGTCTCTTATAGTGAATCGAAAGTACAGGCGTTTTCATATTTCTTTGTGTGTGGGGGGGGGGGAGGAAGGGGGATACTTAAACCGCAAGAAATAACGTCCGTTCGAGCAAATTTAGGTAATTACGCAGCCTTTAAGTAGAAAGAAAGCTGGTGAAAAAAACTGTAACTTTGAAAGAATGTGTTGACAGGGGCATCTCCTGAATGATCATGATAATTATTGGAAACTAAACATTATTTTTTTTAATGCTGTGTTAACATCCGTTGATTACAGAACAGGACCAAATTAGACAACTAATAATTGGTCAAACAGAGGTGTATCAATATGTGTCTTGTCCAAGTATAGATACGTGTCCTTTTTTAAAATATTGCAATGACATTGTCTGCATAAAATTATAAACACTTGTTAATATCTTGATTAATCTTATTAATTAAATGTCTTTCAGGTGCCATGAGCGTTTCACACATGGTTGATGGACTCGACCTACACAAACTGAGAGACCGGAAGTGGTATGTTCAGGGTACTAACGCTTTAACAGCGGACGGAATCTACGAGACCATGCACACTCTAGCTAAATTTGTGCAGGAACGCCGGAAGGGTGGTTAAAGTATACAATTATGTTGAAATGAGGACTTGTGCAATATCATTACAATAATATATGAAAAAAGGGCTGTCCAAATGATGGCATCAGAACACAGAATTATCCACAGTGCCCAAGGAGAAACAGCTGTAACTACCCGGAACGGTTATTTAACCATTGAGGAGCCCATTCTTGTTTTTAGTGGACTTAAAGATGCAGCTCTAGCGAGAAAGAATAGTTACATCTTTGAATTACGTGTCTGGTTGCAAGGAAGTGTTCTGCATTTTAAAAATAGGTCTATTAATTTTAAACTATATTGATAACATCAATTTAGACAAATCGAAATTTAATGATTCAGGAGAATTCTATGGTTGTGATACTAGTTATTATTATTATTATTATTATTATTATTATTATTATTATTATTAATTAGTTACCGTAATAGGAAAGGAATTGGTTTTGTGGAACTAATTCAGACCCGTAACACTCTTGCACGTCCTTTCTCGGAAGGCGGGTTCATATTATATGCCGGTAAAAGTATTGCGGTCTTCACGACCACTAACGACGGTAACATCTACGTCTCCCAGTGCAGCTGTTGACAGCATGTTGTATAGAACTGAAAGGATAACGAAAGGTTTGCTCCACAGCATCGACACGACGAATAATGTATGCCACACCACATGACAAATATCACGATATAAGACTACTTGTCAGGTATTCTTGAATGTATGGAGCAGAAAACACGAACTGAAGATCCGTCCAAACATCTGACTCTCAGTAACTTTGATCCGAATTAGGGTAGAATAAAAAGAGTCAATTTCGGAATTTCTTAACTTGGTCCCATCTGATTGCATACATTGTAATGACATATATTCACTCCAATAGCATATCTAATTGTGAGTTTTTGAGCTTGAGTGTTATACTCAAAATGTTTCTAGAATACGGGATCTGATCTTAAACATTGCTTTGAAGTGAGGAAAAGGCAAGGGAGAAAAGATTCTTTATTTAACTTTTAATACTTGAATACTATTAGAATCGTCCATAAGAGCTATTTTAATTTTTAAGATAGAGCATTATTTGGCTATGTAGAGCTTATATAGAGCATTATTTGGCTATGTAGAGCTTATTAGTATTTCTTAACTCTGACAATGTACATAATTTGCATGTATATTTTTTTTACATTATCAACATTTTTATTCTTTTGTAAAATAAATCGATTTTTTGTTTATATATTTCATAATGAATTATTGAAATATATCGGTGGGAGAAAATTGAAATCGCCACAATAGCGATATAACTTTTCTTTTCCCAATTAGGAGATATATCTGCCATTATTTATGTTAATTAAAATTGTATTTCCATATTTAAGCCTATTTCATTTTTTCTTCTTCTTTCTTTCTTCTTCACCTCCCCCACCCATCACTCCAACCACCCCACCCCCCTCTCTCTCTCTCCCCTAATTTGCAGATCTGAAAATGTCAAGACTTTAGTATACATTTATGTAATCAACGAGGAGGTTATATCATAAAATGACTTAAAACGAACCCCAAACAACAATATGTAGGCTTCAAGTATTAACTTTCTTAAAAATAGTTTTCCACATGAATAGTGCAAATTGTCTGCGACTGGACTTACATGGCCTGTTTCCGTTCGATATTCAGTGTCACCGATACAATACCTGTTCCATTGTACGACAAACGATACAAGTTTTTAGAGAAAAAACCTTGATTAAATATTATAATATGATTGTTTAATTAGTGATTTTTATCTCCCATCAGAATCAGAATCATGTTTGAAAAGGACGTAGAAATCGGGGATAGATGAGTGCTGATTGCAAACCGAAATTAAGTGACAATCCAAATTTGGGTGCAGCATTTGTTACCGAACTAGACTGCTAGCTTGCCCATGCCACATAATTCACGTTTGAATGCAGAAATTTAAAAAATAAAGAACAAAAATCCTTATATGTAACTCACAATCATTAAAATATTTTGTTTAAAGATGTTAAACTCTGAAGTCTATCAGGTACGACTGCTATGTAATGATTCCACAGAACCCTACCCCAACAATGTTCACTGTATCAATCCGATATGTGCTAACGAAAATAAAATTCTCTTCTTTTTCGTATAAAAACAGTAATTATTTTGACAAAATGCACAATTTTAAAGCATTATATGTAGGGGCTAAATTTGTAAAATGTCACTGTCCTAAAATTATTGTAAAATATCTGAACTACTTTATATCGATGTAGTAATGCAGCCATTAATCACATTGGCACAGAATGGGATAAATATCCATGCAAATAGACGGATTTTGCCTTAAAAATATATTTAAAAAAAGAAAATCTACGTTGTTTTTTTTTTTTTTTTCTAGATATCAAGAAATATTTCACGAGTGAAGTGGAGACATTTTGTATTGTCACGAGTGGCTTCACTCGTGACGATACAATGTTCCCACTTCACTTGTGAAATATTTCTTTATTTCTACTCCAAACAAAACGTATATATCTTGAATATATTTAAACAAGAAATTAAAAATGTCCATCATTTATTTGCGAGGTTCTGTTTTCTGTCGTAATTAAAGCATGCTGTGATAATTTTTTTTTTTTTTTTGTTTGTTTTTTTTTTAAAATAATTATTTTGTTTCATCAGGGAAATGTTGTAAAGCAGTCAAATTTCGACGTTAATAAGATCCTTAACTATAGGCCTGGATCATGTCGCCAATTCCCGTCCTGCCATTAGCATGGTTCAAAATGTGGGAAATTGACGTAGAATAGTCTTGTTATTAAATCATGAAAGCACTGTCCAACACATGTGTACAAATGACGTGTTAATATGAGATCTGTAAGAGAGTATGATCACGTGAGCAGTTGAAAATGATTTGTTACATTTTATCCTGACAGATGATGAAGAAAAACCGGGATGCAAAACAGAGGAGCAAAAGGGAAACATGTGTGATCCAGGTGAATGAGGAGAATTTATCATATAAAAAACGTAAAGAAAGCCGCGGTCATACAATAAATCAGTTAGACAATATTCTCTCGTGTTATATCAGTTATGTGGTAGAGTAGGGGACTTAAAGGTGTTATGTATGATGTTTATATAATATTATAAATATTTTAGGAAATTATAAATGTTTCTTCACTTTAATATTTGCTTAAATCTTAATGTTATCAGGAAAAACATGTTTAACAAGTGTCCTTGAATTAGGTTGTTTTGATCAATATGTTTTCTCAATTTGAAGGTCAAGGTTGAATTTTGTTTACAAGTAAAATTCCATTAAGATGACACATGTTCTAGAACATTCTGACATGTGACCAATCTTTATATATGCCATGTTTGGTGGACATTTATTCAGTTTTGACATTACCATCAGTCTTGTAAAGAGCTATTACAGTTGTGAAAATTCATTCCAAATTCTAAGAGAGGAATTATTTTAAATATTCATTGGATTATAACAGTGCTCATAAACTTTTGAATTTTGGATTTTTAATTAATGATTTTGGAATTTAACTGAACCTATTCAGATATTTTGGAATACTTCATTTTGACATCAGCACATCAAGATTACTAGTACATCAGGACTTTGGAGACCATTAGCACATCATAACATTCAAGGACACAGCCGTGAATTCGGAACATTCTATATTTAGGACTTGTGATTAGAACAATCATTCTTATTGGATTATTAGGATTTCAAAACACATTACTGTAAGTGACTTTTTGATTTTTCATTTTAATTATCTAGTAATAAATTGCTTGTTGATTCTTTTCTTGATTTGTTGGTTTCACTTTCTTTCTGTTACATTTTTCTTAGACCATAGAGTCGTAACAGAAATTGGGGGCCAAGCCGGGATCTGAATTTCATTAAAGCATATTAGAGATATTAAATTTATCTTTGAATTCATATTGATTTTGTCTCTGAATTTTTTTTTTGTCTTTGGCAAAGATTTTTAAATAGAGAAATTTTTTTTGTGTGAAACCAACAAGCATTTACAATGGCATCTAATGTTCAGAATTTCATTTCAAAACCTACCCAGGAGGGGTTAGAGTGCATGAGAAAGGATGAGTTGCTCGAGCTTGCCAGAAAATACAGTCTATCTGAGGCAAAATTATCATTGACAAAACAGGAGATAAAGATTATTTTGATTCAGTATTTAGTAGGAAAGGGAATTTTTGAAAATAGTGCTTTAAGTTTGAAGAGAAAGCCTGTATCTGGTTCTGACAGGAAATTAAGGGAATTAGAGTTAAAGAACCAGATGGATTTAGAATTGGCAAAGCTTCAGATTCAGAGAGAGAGGGAGAGAGAAAGAAGAGAGGCAGATACAGATGGAGAGAGAGAAAGAAGAGAGGCAGATACAAATGCAGAAAGAAGAGAGGCAGATGGAGAGAGAGAAAGAAGAGAGGCAGATGGAGAGAGAGAGAAAGAAGATAGACAAATACAAATGTAGATGCAGATGCAAAGAGAAGAAAGGGAAATGCAATTTAAGTTAAGAGAATTAGAACTGGCACACAGAGCACACTCCACTCCTTTAAACACAAGTCCAGGTTTTGATGTTACTAGATATATTAGGTTAGTACCCCCTTTTCAGGAAAAAGAAGTAGATAAATACTTTCTTCATTTCGAGAAAATAGCTGAAAACTTGAAATGGCCCAGAGAGCATTGGACTTTGTTATTACAAAGTGTACTTATTGGCAAAGCTCGTGAAGTCTACATTTCACTGTCAGTACAACAAAGCACTGATTATGATGTGGTTAAGGAGTACATCTTGAAAGCTTATGAGTTGGTACCAGAGGCATATCGACAAAGGTTTAGGAATTGTAGAAAAGAAACTGGACAAACTCATGTCGAATATGCAAGGGATAAAGAACAACTATTTGATAGGTGGTGCTCAGCCAAGAAAGTTGATCAAGGTTATGATAACCTCAGACAGCTCGTATTAATTGAAGAGTTCAAGAGGTGTATCCATAGTGATGTTAAAACCTATCTTGACGAGCAGAATGTGGAAACTTTGGGAAATGCTGCTCGTATGGCTGATGATTATTCCTTGACTCACAAAATTTCATTTGGCAATAAGTCGTCCTCTCAGCAGTTTTCTGGTAAAAAACCATTTCAATCTCATTCGAGTACTTCCAAATTTCACAACAGCACAACTGTTAGGAATCAAACATCTGATAAGACTGATCAGAAATCCTTATCTCTTCCTACGTGCACTTATTGTAAAACGAAAGGGCACGTTATTTCTGATTGCTTCAAGTTGAAAAATAAGCAACAGAGAAAAGACAGAGCTTTTCCAAATGCTCTTATTTCTACGAGGTCAAGGTCATGGTCTTGTATTGAAAGCAATACATTTGTTGGGTCAAACAAACCCCAGTCTGATTCTATTTTGGAGGCTTATGAACCATTCATGTCAGAAGGTTCTATATCACTTATTGGTGATTCTGCCAAACCTATCCCAATTAAAATATTAAGGGACACTGGAGCTTCTCAGAGTCTTTTATTATCAGGTACTTTGCCTTTGTCTGAGGAGTCTTCTTCAAGTGAAAGTGTTCTTGTTCAGGGAGTAGAGTGCGGCTTTGTAAATGTTCCTCTTCATTGTGTAAATTTGGCATCAGACTTAGTTTCTGGACCTGTGACTGTTGGGGCAGTGACTTCTTTACCCATAGAGGGTGTTCATTTATTACTAGGCAATGACCTAGCTGGAGATAAGGTTGTGGTTAATCCACTTGTAACTGACAAGCCTTGTTTGGATCAGAAAGTTGATCCTGTCGAAACTGAAATCCCTGATTTGTACCCTGCTTGTGCAGTTACTAGAGCTATGGCAAAAAGAGCTCTTGAGAGTGATGTTGATCAGGATATTATTCCTTTAGCTGACACATGTATTGGTCAGTCTTTTGAGGAGGTCACTTTTTCCTCAGGTATTGATCAATCAAATGGTATTGATCACAGTGATCCTCTTTTGGCAACTCATTCTCTTTGTTCTAATCAGGATGACAAACGACAATCCCTTGTCGTTGAACAGGAGCAAGATCCCGAGATATCTTGTTTGTTTCAGAGGGCTATTAGTGAAACTGAAGCCACACAAGTTCCAGTGTGTTACTTTGTGAAAAATGGGGTCCTTATGAAGAAATGGAGACCACCTGATGTACCCGCTGGTGACGAGTGGTCAGTGAGCTATCAAATTGTTGTTCCTAAGTCATATCGACAGGAAATTCTTAATTTAGCCCATGAAACTCCTTTGGCTGGTCATTTAGGAGTCCGTAAGACTTATCACAAGATCTTGAATCATTTTTATTGGCCGAAACTCAAAAGTGATGTTTCTAAATACTGCAGATCTTGTCACACTTGTCAAATGGTAGGAAAACCCAATCAGAAGATACCTAAGGCTCATCTGCAACCTATTCTTGCATTTGATGAACCATTTAGTAGAATAATAGTAGACTGTGTTGGTCCTTTACCTAAAACCAAGTCAGGCAACCAATACTTGTTGACCATCATGTGTACATCTACAAGATTTCCAGAAGCAATTCCTCTGAGAAACATAAAAACTAAAACTATTGTGAAAGCTTTGGTGAAGTTTTTTTTACACTTGTTGGCCTTACCAAATCTGTCCAGTCAGATCAAGGGTCAAATTTTATGTCTGGAATTTTCCAACAAGTTATGCATGAATTAGGCATCCAACAGTTTAAATCATCTGCCTATCACCCTGAAAGTCAAGGTGCTTTGGAAAGATTTCATCAAACTTTGAAGAATATGATTCGATCATATTGCTTTGATACAGAAAAGGATTGGGATGAGTTTGTTCATTTGTTGTTGTTTGCTGTTAGGGAATCAGTTCAAGAGTCGTTGGGTTTTAGTCCCTTTGAACTAGTTTTTGGTCATATTGTCCGTGGACCATTGAAATTATTGAAAGAGAAGCTTCTTTCAAATGAAGATTCAAAGATTAATCTTCTGGATTATGTCTCTGATTTCAAATACAAGGTGTCAAAGGCCTGTGAAGTAGCAAGAACTAATCTTCACACTACCCAGTCAAAAATGAAATTAAGGTATGACAGAAATTCACAGAAAAGGAGTTTTAAACCTGGTGACAAAGTTCGGGCTCTCTTTCCCATAACTCAGAATCCTCTTCAGGCTTAATTTTTTGGTCCTTATACCGTTGGAAAGAAAGTAAATGACTTAAATTATATCATTAACACTCCTGGGAGACGGAAACAGAAACAACTTTGTCATATAAATATGTTAAAGGAATATTTTGACAGAGATAGCTCAGCTAATTATTCTGTTAATTTAGCTGTACCTGTCCCACACACTGAAGATATCAACGATGGAGTACAATCAGACTATAGTGACTCTGGTATAACCAATCTTCGGAATTCAGAAATATTGAACAACCTAGACCAGAAACTTTCACATCTACAACAACAGGAGAGAAATGAACTAAAACAGCTATTACATGAATATGAGCACTTGTTTCCTGATGTTCCAACACGAACAAGTAAAATTTATCATGACGTTGACATTGTAGATTCTGCGCCTGTGAAACAGCATCCTTATAGGATGAATCCTCTCAAACAGAACTATCTGAAGAAAGAAATTCAGTATCTACTGGAGAATGATTTCATAGAACCAAGTAAAAGTAACTGGAGTTCACCATGTATTCTTGTTCCCAAGCCAGATAATACATTCCGTATGTGTACTGACTATAGAAAAGTCAACAGTGTCACCAAAACTGATTCATTTCCAATCCCAAGAATGGACGATTGCATTGATAAAATTGGAAATGCGGAATATGTCACCAAGTTTGACCTTTTAAAAGGATTCTGGCAAATTCCACTGACGGAAAGGGCAAAAGAAATTTCAACATTTGTAACTCCAGATGGACTTTATCAATATAAAGTCATGCCGTTTGGAATGAAAAATTCGCCTGCAACGTTTCAACGTCTGATGAACATGATAACATTTGGTCTTGATAATTGTGACGCTTATATCGATGACGTCATTATCTACAACAACACCTGGGAAGATCATTTGGTAACCATTCGAAAATTCTTTGATCGACTCAGCAATGCGAATCTGACAATTAATTTGAGCAAAAGTGAGTTTTGCCATGCTTGTGTCACATTTTTAGGACATATTGTGGGACAAGGTCAAGTTAAACCAATAGAAGCTAAGGTCAAAGCTATCTCTGAATTTCAAGTTCCAATTTGTAAAAAGCAACTGATGCGATTTCTAGGTATGGCTGGATATTATCGGAAATTTTGTTCCAATTTTTCCAAAATTGCTGAACCTTTGACAAGTTTATTGAGTAAGAAAGCCATATTTTATTGGTCTGACAAGTGTCAGGAATCTTTTGACAAGTTAAAGGCCATGCTTAAGAATGCACCAGTTCTTTCTGCACCAAATTTCAGCCAATCATTTAAATTATCTGTTGATGCAAGTGATGTAGGGGTTGGTGGAGTATTGATTCAGGAAGACAAAAGTGGTGTGGATCACCCTGTGTGTTATTTTTCTAAAAAACTAAACAAGCACTAGAAAAATTATTCCACAATTGAGAAGGAATGTTTGGCTTTGATATTGGCTTTACAGCATTTTGAAGTGTATGTCACCTCAGCTCTTTCTCCAATTATTGTGTACAGTGATCACAATCCCCTTACTTTCATCAACAAAATGAAAGATAAAAATCGGAGATTGTTGAGATGGAGTTTGATATTGCAAGAATATAACATTGACATCAAACACATTAGGGGAAAAGACAATGTGATTGCAGATGCACTCTCACTTGCCTAGAAATGTAATATTGCTTGATGTAATTAAGTCCAGTATCATAAAACATGTTCTTATGTAATTTTGGTTATTGTAGTATTAGATGTATATTCAAAAGAAAGCTTTATTATATAAATCTTTCTTTTTCTTTATGAGGGGAGGTGTTATGTATGATGTTTATATAATATTATAAATATTTTAGGAAATTATAAATGTTTCTTCACTTTAATATTTGCTTAAATCTTGATGTTATCAGGAAAAACATGTTTAACTAGTGTCCTTGAATTAGGTTGTTTTGATCAATATGTTTTCTCAATTTGAAGGTCAAGGTTGCATTTTGTTTACAAGTAAAATTCCATTAAGATGACACATGTTCTAGAACATTCTGTCATGTGACCAATCTTTATATATGCCATGTTTGGTGGACATTTATTCAGTTTTGACATTACCATCAGTCTTGTAAAGAGCTATTACAGTTGTGAAAATTCATTCCAAATTCTAAGAGAGGAATTATTTTAAATATTCATTGGATTATAACAGTGCTCATAAACTTTTGGATTTTGGATTTTTAATTAATGATTTTGGAACTTAACTGAACCTATTCAGATATTTTGGAATACTTCATTTTGACATCAGCATTTCAAGATTACTAGTACATCAGGACTTTGGAGACCATTAGCACATCATAACATTCAAGGACACAGCCGTGAATTCGGAACATTCTATATTTAGGACTTGTGATTAGAACAATCATTCTTATTGGATTATTAGGATTTCAAAACACATTACTGTAAGTGACTTTTTGATTTTTCATTTTAATTATCTAGTAATAAATTGCTTGTTGATTCTTTACTTGATTTGTTGGTTTCACTTTCTTTCTGTTACATTTTTCTTAGACCATAGAGTCGTAACAAAGGGTATTGGCAGAAAAAAACGCCTTCGATTTCTCTAATAATACCTTTTTCGTCGCCCCATCCTGCAATGTGTCTGGTATCCCACTAGCTAATATCGTATAACTAATACACATCGAACCAGTTGTCGACATTTTTACTAAGTTTGGTGAAGGGAAATCCAGAATAATAGGAAAATGTGCAAATTACCGACATATTTTGCTAAGTAAAATTTTTTAAAATTAAAAAAAAAAAAAAATCACAATTATGTTGGAACCACTTTGCAATGAAAAATAGAAAAATGAAATCTTATACAATGTTGTCCCTAGCCTGTTTTAGGAGGACGCTGTACCCTGCCCTTATTAGGTGGGTGCACCCTGCTCTCCATCGAGAAAGCCTTGTCTTATATCTAAATAAGTTTAATACATGACACACGGTAACATTCAACATGCATTTTGATCATCAACTTGACATCATTAACCTCTATTTTTCACTTGATTTATAAATATGATTATAAAATGCAGCAGTGGAGAATATTAAGATGCCCTTTGTTATACAGACGGAGATTTGCTTAAAAAGCCCTGACATGCAAACCCCGCCATGTTCTGCCTATTGGTCAGCAAACAACATTGCTTATAGGCTATGCATTTATATTTACCGTACGTACTCGCGTATATACCGATACCAACTGCAAACTGCATAGACCCAGATCTGCCTTCGCATAATGCGCCGGCAGATCTGGGTCTATGCAGTTTGTAAGGACTAATCAGCAGAACAAACAACATCTATGTTGTTTGTATTTGGACTTAGTACGCGAGTATATACGGTAGACAATCTCAATGGATTTTATACTGTTTAAACGGTTATTGACATTTTGATGTTTGAAAATGTCATTGTAGGCTATAATAATGTAGGGATCGGGTGAAGAAGTTACGGACATTAATGAAACTTTACAGACATCTGTAAGTTTGAATTTTCTGCAATTTTTCTTACACGTTGACAGTTTTCATTCATTGTCAATCACATAATGTCATACAATTAAACCATGTAAAAGTTCCTGTTGGTATAGAATATTGGGAATTAGTTCAAGTACAAAATACCAAATATGACAAGCGAAATGCAAATTTTGACTAACATGTCATATTCAGACAGCTTGTGTGTGTGTGTGTGTGTGTGTGTGTGTGTGTGTATGTGTGTGATTTTTCCTATAATATTCATGCGACATGTACAAACTGGAATTGCTACATTTTCTCTTTAGCGCAAATTGTCAAGGAGGATCCCAGACTTCTAAAGAAATCGACACACTTTGTAAAGGTTATATTAAATTGGCAAGTAGAAATTATGCGGAATAATATATAAAATAACAAACTCGGAATTTGAAATGATTTATCATTGTTCATTTGAATGGCATTGTACATATGTGTGTATTTAATTATTTGCTAGAATGACTAACTAGTAGTAAGTCATGACAAAGCTGTGCGGAGAAAAAATATGTGTTGTCTCCCTTAAAAAGTCTTCTATAGCGTGAATGAACAAGTAATATTTGTTTTGTAACATAAAAAAAAACTAACTTCCAATGAGACAAAAAGTATTTGACTTTCACTCGCATATATAAATAACGAATAGATACTAAGTTTCCCTTTGATTAAAAAAATTGTCTATCAGGTTAGTAAAAGCGGACACATAGGACAAGTATTGTGCAGTCGAGATAGAGTTTGTGTATTAGGTATCCCAGTTATATACATATCGACTGGCAAAACAGGATCGTCATGCAGGCTAAAAATATTGACCAATCAATCCATGGGGTTTCCACGAGCGGTAATAACTTCCAACGTGGAATCACCTACGGTTTGCTGGACAGGTAAGCGAGAATGATTACATACAACATAGGTCATATCTGAGTAGTATAAATACTGCAGACGGCAGGTGAATTTTTCATAATTGTTTGTGATATCAATACAAAGAGAGAATTCTAAACTAGAATCATGGGCATACTATGGGCGAAAATTTCCGAAGCTCTGGACGCTTTTCGGAATGTGCCTGCCCGAATTCTAATGTTGGGTCTTGACGCAGCAGGTTAGTGTTGTTTTGTTTTCCTTTCTGATAATATAAGTGGATATTTTACTTCTACGGTAATACTTTGTAGATAATGAAGATGATGATTATTTTGCTGAATGAGAAACGATTCTGTTATTATATGGTATATGTTTTATCTATTTTTGTCTCCCACATAGATAGTAGTAGGGCATAGAGTATTACTCTAACCCGTCCATTCGTTCGTCCGTTACACATTAGATAATTGTCGCGTTTAGGTCAGTTTTCAGATACTGTGAATGGGCATATATGTTCCATGACCACCTCTGTAGTTTTATTTACAATAGCCAATATATTTCAAAGGTTTACTTATTTTTTTCGACAATATCCATGTCCATTAGTTGCTAATGTTATTTTGTCTCTTCTTTCTTGATATAATGTAACGTTCTATACGTCAGTCGTACAGAGATTTCATGAATATGCAGTCACGTGAATATTGTCGCATTAGATAGCCCCCCCCCCCCCAGTTGCTGATGGAATGTTGCTTTCCTTTCTTGATATAATGTAACGTTCCATAGGTCAGTCGTACAGAAATTTCATGATTATGCAGTCACTTGCATACTGTCGCATTAGATAGACACCACCCCCACCCCCAGTTGCTAATGTAATCTTGTCTTTCCTTTCTTGATATAATGTAATGTTCTATACGTCAGCCGTCCAGAAATTTCATGAATATGCAGTCACTTGCATACTGTCGCACTAGACAGATCCCCCCACCTCAGTGATATATATATATATATATATATATATATATATATATATATATATATATATATGTATATATATATATGTATATATATAATGAGTCTATAATATACATTATACAATAGAAAATGTAAAGAGAGTGATCTCAAGTCGTCCTTTGTCAATAAATGGCTTTTAAGTTCAGGTTAATGAATATACATTTATTGTATTGTCAGAAAATTTGTATCATTAGTTAGAATAATTTCTACAGAGTAACTCTTAACAAGAGCTGTGTTTTTTGTTTGTTTATTGGTGGTTTTTTTTTTTTTTCTAGCACAATTCATGAACATATGGATAATATTTTAATTTTAATTTATTTTAATTTGAAATTTTTAAGCGACAAAATAATAACTAGTATCAAGGAAAAATGGAAATAATGAAGTATATTGAACAGTAGCTCTGGCGGATGACGTATGCTTTTCAGCCCCAATCAAAGCTTTATCAATGACATTTATATTGGTGAAACAAACTTTATTGTTATGATATAAACAACTATTATTAAACATTTACATGTAAATTTGAGATCACAGAAACCGTTGCATGTTGTATGACACAGAAAAAGTGAGACATTGCAACTGTTCCATATATATATATATATATATATATATATATATATATATATATATATATATATATATATATATATATATATATATATATAATTTAACAGTTAAGAAAGGCATGAAAAATGTATCTATTTTTTCACAGGAAAAACGACGATTCTATATAAATTAAAACTAAATGAGAACGTGAATACGATCCCAACAATTGGGTTCAACGTAGAGACTGTTTCTCCCGTGAAGGGCCTCACATTCACTGTATGGGACGTAGGCGGACAGGATAAAATTAGACCTTTATGGCATCACTATTTTCAAAATGTGGATGGTATGTATTATGTATATTTATTTATTTACTTAATTATTTATTTATTACACAGGAGAGGACCAGCAACCATAGCGCATGCAAGGGTAATGGTGTTCCGTTTACCGTAGGAATAAAATTACAAACAGAAAATATTTGTAATCTCGAAGTACAATTATTTTCCTTCTGTGTTATGTATAAGCATTCATTATTGTACATGTGTTACTATAACTGACAAAACTTTGTAACTTCTGCACACACTAACTCCCCTTAGAGCATACAATTCTGAAAGTCTCGTCAAGGACTGGACTTGTTTGTATTTGTTTATTAATACGGTAAACAAACTGACACAGGAGAAGTAAGAAAAACGTGCCTGAATGACGTGCAAGTATGTAACACTTTTCGTATCACTCAGAGCTCTCAATGGTCCCTAAGTCTCAGGAGTGAGATCACCTCCAGCGGACAGCAGCTGCCTGGTCGGGGACCTGGGCGCAGCCCCGGTGGGCGGTCAGGGGGAGACGGTCACGTCACGGTCAGTCTGTTTTTAGTGATTCCATTGCGCAAACGTGGAAAATTACCGGAGAGAGTTATGAAACCATAAAATCATTGCCCTAATAACACACGACAGACATCTTTTTTTAAGAATGGTTGAGAAAATTCAGAATGTGCGTGTGAGCGTGATTTCTATACAAAATGCGTGTCTTACGCGCACTGCTTGAGCCTTGACAGGTATGTATCAATTTGTTCACTGTGGAACAGGCAATTCTAACAACCTATACAGTTTTATGAACTTTGACGCTGACACTTTTAATATCAATAAAACTTGTAACATTTCAAAATAAGTTTGCCGTGAAACACAGTTTTCAAACTTGGTACACAATTTCGAGTGGTCATAGGCTGTATAAACACCTAAAGGGTACATCTGATAATGGTAGATGTTGGACTTCATCGCGTATGCGAACATTTAGTGGAGAGGCGACGGATATTGCAATTTATTTATTTATTATTATTTTATTTTGTTTAGATGGAGTAGCGTCATGAATCATTGACTCTAGAGATTATTAAGTAATTAATAAATAATTTATTTCTTTGTTTATCTATTTATACCAAAATGAATCATCATGCATGACACTTTTGTTTCCAGCTACATTGTAACTAAAAGGCGCAAATTACTCTACAAAAGCAGTGTATTTGATAAGTCTGTTCTTCTGATTTCAATGTACACTGAAGTGCCATTCATGCATTACAAATATATACTATCTATATCGTTGTTGTTGTTGTTGTTGTTATTATTATTATTATTATTATTATTATTATTATTATTAGGTTTGATATATGTTGTGGACAGTAATGACAGAGAAAGAATCACCGAATCGAGGGAGGAGTTGTTTGGTATTTGTGACAGCGATGAAATGAGAGGTGTTCCCATTGTCATTCTCGCCAATAAGCAAGATTTGCCCAGTAAGTGTACAAAAATAGCGGTATCAGATAATAGCTTCCACATTATCGTCTAATTTAGTACATATGCTAGCGTATTTAATAGTGAATCGAAAGCACCGGCGTTTTCATATTTTTTTCGGGGGTGGGGAGAGAGAAAGTGGAATACTTAAACCGCAAGAAATAACGTCCGTTCGAGCAAATTTAGATAATTACGTAGCCTTTAAGTAGAAAGGAAAGCTGAGGGGGGTGGTGGTGGTGGTGGTGGTGGGGGGCTGTAACTTTGAAAGAATGTGCTAACAAGGTCATCTCCTGAATGGATACTATAATCAATGGAAACTTTACTCTTTTTTTTCTTTCTTAATGCTGCGTTAACATCCTTTGATTAGAGAACAGACCAGATCAGACAACTAATATTGGTCCAAACAGAGGTGTATAAATATGTGTCTTGTCCAAGTATAGATACGTGTCCTTTTTTAAATATAGCAAATTGTCTGCATAAATTATATATACTTGTAAATATCAAGATTTGTCTTATCAATTAAATGTCTTTCAGGCGCCATGAGCGTTTCACACATGGTTGATGGACTCGACCTACACAAACTGAGAGACCGGAAGTGGTATGTTCAGGGTACTAACGCTTTAACAGCGGACGGAATCTACGAGGCCATGCACACTCTAGCTAAATTTGTGAAGGAACGCCGGAAGGGTGGTTAAAGTATACAATTATGTTGAAATGAGGACTTGTGCAATATCATTACAATAATATATGAAAAACGGGCTGTCCAAATGATGGCATCAGAACACAGAATTACCCACAGTGCCCAAGGAGAAACAGCTGTAACTACCCGGAACGGTTATATAACCCTTGACGAGCCCATTCTTGTTTTTAGTGGACTTAAAGATGCAGCTCTTGCGAAAAAGGATAGTTTCAACTTTGAATTACGTGTCTGGTTGCAAGGAAGTGTTCTGCATTTTAAAAATAGGTCTATTAATTTTAAACTATATTGATAACATCAATTTAGACAAATCAAAATTTAATGATTCAGGAGCATTCTATGGCTGTGAAACTAGTTATTATTATTATTATTATTATTATTATTGCTAATTAGTTACCGTAATAGGAAAGGAATTGGTTTTGTGGAACTAATTCAGACCCGTAACACTCTTGCACGTCCTTTCTCGGAAGGCGGGTTCATATTATGTGTCGGTAAGATTATTGCCGTCTTCACGACCGCTAACGACGGTAACATCTACGTCTCCCAGTGCAGCTGTTGACAGCATGTTGTACAGAATTGAAAGGATAACGAAAGGTTTGCTCCACAGCATCGACACGACAAGTAATGTATGCCACACCACGTGACAAATATCACGATATAAGACTACTTGTCAGGTATTCTCGAATGCTTTGGAGCATAAAACACGAACTGAAGATCCGTCCAAACATCTGACCCTCAGTAACTTTGATCCGAATTAGGGTAGAATAAAAAGAGACAATTTCGGAATTTCTTAACTTGGTCCCATCTGATTGCATACATTGTAATGACATATATTCACTCCAATAGCATATCTAATTGTGAGATTTTGAGCTTGAGTGTTATACTCAAAATGTTTCCAGAATAAGGGACCTGATCTTAAACATTGCTTTGAAGTGAGGAAAAGGCAACGGAGAATAGAATTGTGCATAAGAGTTATTTTAATTTTTAAGATAAAGGATAAAGAGCTTATATAGAGCATTATTTGGCTATGTAGAGCTTATTAGTATTTCTTAACTCTGACAATGTACATAATTTCCATGTATTTATTCTTTACATTATCAACATGTTTGTTCTTTTGTAAAATAAATAGAGTTTTTTTGTTTATATATTTCATAATGAATTATTGAAATATATCGGTGGGAGAAAAATGAAATCGCCACAATGGCGATATAACTTTTAGAACTACTTTCTTTTCCCAATTAGGAGATATATTTGCAATTAGTTATGTTAATTAAAATTGTATTTCCATATTTAGGCCTATTTCATTTTTTCTTCTTCTTTCTTTCTTCTTCACTTCCCCCCATCACTCCATCCCCCCCCCCCTCTCTCTCTCCCCTAATGTGCATATCTGAAAATGTCAAGACTTTAGTATACATTTATGTAATCAATGAGGAGGTTCCATCATAAAATGACTAAAAACGAACCCCAAACAACAATATGTAGGCTTCAAGTATTAACTTTCTTTAAAATAGTTTTCCACATGAATCGTGCAAATTGTCTGCGACTGGACTTACATGGCCTGTTTCCATTCGATATTCAGTGTCACCGATACAATACCTGTTCCATTGTACGACAAACGATACAAGTTTTTAGAGAAAAAACCTTGATTAAATATTATAATATAATTGTTTAATTAGCGATTTTTATCTCCCATCAGAATCAGAATCATGTTTGAAAAGGACGTAGAAATCGGGGATAGATGAGTGCTGATTGCAAACCGAAATTAAGTGACAATCTAAATTTGGGTGCAGCATTTGTTACCGAACTAGACTGCAAGCTTGCCCATGCCACATAATTCACGTTTGAATGCAGAAATTTAAAAAATAAAGAACAAAAATCCTTATAGATAACTCACAATCATTAAAATATTTTGCTTAAAGATGTTAAACTCTGAAGTCTATCAGGTACGACTGCTATGTAATGATTCCACAGAACCCTACCCCAACAATGTTCACTGTATCAATCCGAAATGTACTAACGAAATAAAAACTCTCTTCATTTTCTTATAAAAACAGTAATTATTTTGACAAAATGCACAATTTTAAAGCATTATATGTAGGGGCTAAATTTGTAAAATGTCACTGTCCTAAAATTATTTTAAAATATTGGAACTTCTTTTCATCGATGTAGTAATGCAGTCGTTAATCACATTGGCACATAATGGGATAGAAAAATATCCATGCAAATAGACTGATTTTGCCTTAAAAATATATAATAAAAAGAAAATCTACGTATTTTTTTTAGTAGATATAAAGAAATATTTCACGAGTGAAGTGGAGACATTTTGTATTGTCACGAGTGGCTTCACTCGTGACAATACAATGTTCCCACTTCACTTGTGAAATATTTCTTTATATCTACTCCAAAAAATGTACATATCTTCTATAATTTTAAACAAGAAATTAAAAATGTCCATCATTTATTTGCGAGGTTCTATATTCTGTCGTAATTAAAGCATGCTGTGATAATACTGTATTAAAACGATTAGGCGTTGATAAAATCATTCATAGTCTCTAATGTGCCTCCCCCCCCCCCTCCCCGATGCTGAGTCTGGTTGAAGATTTAAAATAGGCAGGCAACTCGATTATTTGAATTTGTAATCGTTGCGTTGAGCTTATACATATGCAGATTTAGTTTTCCGCAAAATTAAAATTCTACTTACATTGAGCATTTTAAACCCGGTGTTAAAAACTATCACCAAAGACTTTTAATCAAGACAGAGCAGTAAATGATGAGCATGTCAGTTCAGGTCGTCTACAAATACTAGTACACAGACTCGTGTGATACCCATCGGTGACTTCTTCAGGTTAAAGTCTAAGTACTGACAGTTTTTTGTTTTTTTTTTCCTTCTAGGATATGTCCATTTCAATTAATAAATCACTAGCGCTGTATATTAATTGGGTAAAGATGCATCTGGTATACTCCTGAGCAACACTTGGATCAGGTTGCTAACAATGACATAGTTATCTGTTCAAGGTTTGGTTCTTTGCTCCTTTTATTTTGATAATTTTGATCAATATGTGACTAGAGAGCGTTAATGAAAAACCTCGCTTGCTTCTGTTATGCTTGCTTTGTTTAATCCTAAGTCCATCAGTAGTAAGATGAGCGAGGACAGTACCGCGGCTTACAGTAATAGATTCAGGATGAGCAGCAAGCTGGCGGAGGACAGTGCCTTGGCTTAAGGTAATAGATTCAGTATGAGCAACAAGGTGCGGAGGACAGTGCAGCGGCTTACGGTAATAGATTCAGTATGAGCAACAAGGTTACGGTGGATAGTGCTGCAGTTCAGGGCAATAGATTCAGGGTGAGCAGCAAGGTAACCGACGACAGTGCTTAAAGGCAATAGATTCAGTACAGTGGCACACTTCCTCTAGTGATGGACTTTTGTACTATCTTTATTGTCTCCATCACAAAAGAGAGCCGTATTCAAGGCGGTTTAAAAGAAAATAAAACTCTGACAATTGCATTTGTCAGTCATCTTCAGGTTTAGATACAGAATAGAACAATGTTACTTCATGAATCCACTGATGTTGAAAGTTTAGGAAATAAAAGCACTTCTGTACTACTTGGGTAAAAACGTGTGATTCTTTATTAATTTTAGAACAGTGGTTTAGCATATGAACCTGTTGGTATTCCTAAATGGGGTGTTAAACTATATGATTGTCATATGGAAAAAGAAATGTTTAAATCAGCCAAATGACGGATCACCTGAGAATACTCGAATGTATAAAAACTGCCCTATATCGCTCGCTAAGTCGCTACAGAACGAATTCGCATCACTCATTAACATAAAGTTCGACTTAGAGGAGTGCTTACAATCTAAGTCATATATTTAGTTTCTGCATGCCACACATTTCGAGCGATAAAACAACAGCAGCAGTAGTAACAGATAGTGTCTTACGTGGTAAAACTATCAAATATAAAGCAAAAAAACTTCACACATCTTTTTTAGAAACGTCTTTATTTATTGTAGATCACATTATCTATGTTATTTTACATACGAATCAGAGCTTATAACTAAATACAAATAAACATTTTAAATTCTAAATATAATAGCACTAAATTCAAACATTTGTTAGTCCGACCAAAATTTACTTCTCTTTTACCTTTCAATAACGCTGAGGCACATTTACCCCATTTGAAATTTTGAAAATGAAAATAAAATATGAAACTATATTTTACTCTATTAGAAAAACAAAAAGAAACAGGAAAAACTAAATGAAATTGAGCATAAACTATTATAAATTCATAAAGGATTGTGTGACAGCTTTGATAGGGAAACTTTAAATAAATTTTTCAAAAAGAAAGCGGAATTTGAGGGATGTAGAAGAAACAAAATTGCATAGAAAGTGTTATATTAAGATCCTAAGCTAGATGGTACGAGTTTAGGAAAAAAATTACAAAATACTTTTTAAATTCTGGACAAATATATTATGTCAATAAACAATACAAGAATTAATTTTAGATGATGGAACAACTATTTCAGACCAAATAGATGTTCTAAAAGCTCAAAAACTGTCTCATATGGAATTATATCAAGCAGAGTTGCTCAACAATCGATGATACTCAAGCTGCTGAAAATAGACTTTTTAATCACAATTTAAAACTCAGTCAAAAGGAAAGAGAATCGTGATAGGGCTTACTTACAATTAATGAACAAGGGAAATCTTTGAAATGGATGGAAAATGGAAGAAGTCCAGGCTATGATGGGTTCACTGAGACATCTATAATATTGGTGGAAGGATCATGATGGATTATTATGAAGATCAGTAAACTATGGATATACTGTTGGACAACTTTCATATTTTCACACTCAAGGAGTCATCACATGTTTACCAAAGGAAAGAAAAAAAAAGACAGAAGATACATTAAAACTTGGAGACCTATATTTCGTTTAAATGTTGACTGTAATATTGCCTTGGCGGCTATTGCAGATAGGGTTAACACAATTCTTACATCAATAATCAGTGTTGCTCAAAAAGGATTTGCGAAGGGTAGATTGGTTGAAAAATGCAAAACTATTATACGATATCATGCATCAACTAAAAGACGAAAATATATACGATTTATTATTACTAAAAGACTTTGAAAAAGTCTTCTGGGAAGAAAAAAATGCTTTAAAATCTGTTAACTTTGGTGATTCTGTTTGAAAGTGGTTTAAATTATTTTGTAACTACACTAAAAGTTTTGTTGTAAATAACGGACATATATTATCATTCATTGTATTTGAAGGCGGCTGTTGTCATGGAGATCCCGATGCGCCTTATTTGTTTATATTGAAATTTTAGCGATAAATTTCAAGCAAAATCTGATCTTTGACATCAGTAAATATAAACTGGGTCAATATGCTGATGATGTTTTTATTTATCTTGATCGATCTCAATGTTCTCTCAAAGTAACTATGAATAAATTGAAAGATTTGTTCTATTATCTTGTCTTAAATATAACATAACAAAAACAAAGGCTTTTTAGATTGGAAACAAGAAATTTTCCTATGAGACAATATGTCTTGATATGGGCCTGAATTGGTCCTTTTGTCTTAAATATAACATAACAAAAACAAAGGTTATTGGGACAGGAAACAAGACATTTTGCTGTGAAAGAATAGGTCTTGATATAGACGTAAATTTGTCTTTTTCTAACTTTCTGGCACCGGTGTTTCTTTAGATTTACAACAAATGGTGGAAACTAATTAAAGGAAGGAATTAACAATTGCAAAAGGAATATTGGTAAGTTTGAGTCAAAGACATCTTTCAGTAGTTGGTAAGGTAATTGTTATACACATGCTTATTTTGCCCATATTTATACGTCGATTTTAGCCCTTCCAAATCCCACTGTAAAAGTAGAAACAACTTAAACGAACTTTGTTTTCAATTTTTACGGGTCGGTAAAGCCGAGAGAATTCAACGTGACACCCTAGTAGATTCTGAAAATTAATGAGCGGGTCGGGGAACTAAATATGATTTACATTTATTCATTCATTTAGTACATTAAAATAGGACGAGTAAAACAATTGCTGGACAATGAAAATGGATTGTGTCAAAATTTAGTCAGTAGAACTATATTAAATAAGAACAATAATATATTGGAATTTAGGGAGAAGGAAATAGAAGAATTCTGTAGGCGCGTCAAAAACGTTTCTTGGAGAGATGTCATTTTGGCAACATCTTATTGAAAAGAAGAACCAAGAAGTCCAAATGAATATTTATCCCAGAGTATCCCTCCTAGACTATTCTTATCTATATTAGTCCTGGACAGAAGCTGTCATTGACATTTCTAATGATTTAGTTGATAATTAGGACAATTTAATACCATTTAAAATGATAACACGAAAACTAGATGCAATGTTTCAAAATCATGGAAAGATGCTATTAAATTTTTGCAGCATACAATAATTTTTAGAAGCAGGAGGATATAATGAACTTACAATATACAAAATACACTGAAATTTATTTACATTTAAAAAAGTAAAAATGCAACATACTGCTAAATAAGAAACAAAAGTGCAAGTATTAAATACAAGTGGTCTGAGATTTATAGTTGGGTGAAAATTTGCACTAAAGAAACCAAGTTGGTCTCTTTGAATTTTAAATTAATTTCGTAGAATAACCATTATTAATCATTTTTAGAATCAACACATTTAACATCTCTTCTATGATTTCTATATTACTTCAAATATTGTATATTTGTCCAGAAAAGAAATTGTTTTATGAAGTGAACAATTGGATGTTTTGTATACTTTCTTGCTTATTTTGGCCAAATATTATATTGACATATGCGGGATCGGTATGCAAAATATATTTACATTTATGATTTGAAACAAATAGTGGAAAGATACAAAAACATTAAAAACTATACCACTAGATTAAATGATAAAGAAGACAAATTTCCTGAAAAATGGGCCCCAATCATGAATAGATAACTTATGTAAGAAATCCTGTTGTTGTTTTTTTTATTTAATTTTTGTAAACATTTTTTATTGGTTAATTTTAATGGAGTCTGATTTTATGAAAAACAGGAACAAAATATTGTAATATCACAATTCGACAACTTTCTAACACAAAAAATATAAATAATATGAAAAGGAAACGTGTTTGTGTACTACATATATCTTTTTAAGAGAACGTCCTGTTCTGGCACGATATAGTAGATTATCGCCAGAGTTGGCGAATGAAAACGTAAAAAAATTTCTACCTATTTCAGATAGCATTTATTAGAGCAGGTCTTCAGTACATAGTGCAAAGCGGGTCAAAATATTTCAAACTGTGTGCAGAGAAATATATTAATTACGCATCGTGATATCCAGATTGTAGCTGCCGAGAAGTCTTATAATCAGATTTATACGTCAATTTAAATATGGAAAGAATAAGATCGTTTTGCTCCGGTACACTGAATAATAAATTTAATACTCTTGTCTGGAGATCGTCGTCGTCGTTGGTGCTTGTGTGAGAACATTATGTTGTTTAATTTTAAAACTCGTTTCTGTATTTGTTAAGTCCTATGCGCCCGAAACTTCCCCTATGTTCCTGTGATTACGAAAATCCGAGTTGGTCTCATTTGGATTACTGATGTTTAACTTTTGTCGAAAACCTTCAGTCATTTTTGTTTATTATTATTGAAGGGTTCGCGTGTCTATTTCTGTTTCTGAAACCTATAGAAAGCAGACCAGCTCATCCGGTTCCGTATGAAAACCTAGAACAGTGATGCAGGATAAGTATGTTACTGCGATCTACCTGTTCCATGTGTTCTCAGAGTATATCTGATAAATCCTTACCCAATTAACACACTGTGATAGTAATTTATTATTTGAGATCGAGATATCCTACAAAAAAGAAAAACAAAACAAACAAACAAAGAAACAAAAAGAATCCTTTCTGTACTTAGACTTTAACCTGCAAAAGTCGCTGATGATATGGGTACAGCATGAGTCCGTGTATTTGCAGATTCGACCTGAACTGACAGGATCATCATTCACTGCTCTGTCTTAATTAAATGTCTTTGGTGATAGTTTTTAATACCGCATTTTAATGCTCAATGTAAGTTGAATATCAAGTTTGCAGAAAAATAAATCTATATATTTAAAATAAATCTCAACGCCACGATTGCAAATTCAATTAATCGAGTTTCCTATCTGTGCTAAATCTTATGAAGTAACCAGACTCAGTGTTGGAGGGGTGGGGTGCGGGGAGGGGCAGAGCACATTAGAGACTATGAATAATTTTTAAAAAAGAAGACAATCCAAAACAAATATATATATATATATATATATATATATATATATATATATATATATATATATATATATATATATATGCCATTGTTATATTGAGAGGACACGTAACTATTCTTCGACCAGATACATAGTAATATGTCATTCAGTATGAGGAGTCTGATCTGGTCATGTCCTCACATTAAAGAATGTCGACTCAGCATTTTTAAAAATGAAGGAAATGTTTCCTTTGATTATCGTAGTATTTCAGGAGATGACCCTTTTAACACTTTCTTTCAAAGTTATGTCTTTTTTTTTCTTTGCATCTTTCTTTTTAACTATGATATATGTAATTACATGAATTTTGCTCGAACGGAGGTTAACGATACTTTCGATTCACTATTAAATAAGCAAGCATATGTATTTATGTACTTAATTAGAAAATAACTTTGAAGTTATAATCTGTGAAACTTTTCTCATAGTCTCATATGTGAACACTTACTTGGTAAAACTTGCTTTTTGGCGAGAACGACAATCGGAACACATCTCATTTCATTGCTGTCACAAATACCAAACAACTCCTACCTCAAATCGCCGATTCTTTCTTGGCCATTACTGTCCACAACACATATCAAACCTAATAATAATATTAATAATATTAATAACAACAACAACAACAATAAGACAGATCGTGTTTATTTGTAATGCATGAATGGTACTTCTTTGTACATATCAATCAGAAGAATAAATTTTATTATTGATTCTTACTGTATTGTATCTACTCCGATTCCGGATGTTTGGTATCACTTTCTCTTTCTGGCGTATTGTTTGGTCAATTAACAACGAACCCGTCTAGTTGTCAAGGTGACAAACTGTACACAATAATACAGATGCAAACAAAGACATTACGAAACCGGAAGCGTACCAGACATGCAGAGTAGTAGATACAATACAGTGATGTTATTGCAAATCATGATCATAAAGTACAGAGTCGTTCTGTAGAGTGATTTACACCTTACAGTTACAATGTTGCTTGAAACAAAAGGGCAGTGGATTCATTTTAGTATAAATAGATAAACAAACAAATAAATTATTAATTAATGAATGAATGAATGAATTAATAATCTCCAGAGTCTATTTTCAAGCCGTTACTCCTTTACAAACATACTAGCAAATATGTCGCCCTTCTGCTAAATGTTCAACTACATTATGAATTCCTTCACATGCCATTCCATATTTGTGCATTGTATAAGTTACCTCCCTTACTGGCTACAGATTACCTCCCCATAGTAGGTATTTTAATATACAGTATATAGCTGAATGAGAACTGTTATGAGTTTAAACTGATTGTAAATAATACTTTTCATTTAATTTATATCAAATAGAACCATGAATTTTATTTATTTATTGATTTATTTTATATCAAATAAAATCGAATAAAGAGTTCGTGTTTTTAATATGCACTATTATTAAAATACCTACCGCAGGAAGGTGACTCCTTCATAGAAAGGGAAAATCCCTATATGGCGCTAAAAGAGAAAATTGTCTGATGTACCTTACAGGTGTTTATATTCCAAATTAGGTACAAAATACTTGTTCACTGAAGTTCGAGATTACAGGTTTTTGCTGTTGTTAATTTATTCCTACGGTAACGGAGCAACGATACCCATGAATGCGCTAGAGTCGCAGGTCCTGGCCTGTGTAATAAATAAATACATAAATATAGATAATACATACCATCCACATTTTGAAAATAGTGATGCCATAAAGGTCTAATTTTATTCTGTCATCCTACGTCCCATGCAGTGAATGTGAGGCCCTTTACGGGAGAAACAGTCTCTACGTTGAACCCAATTGTTGGGATCGTATTCACCTTCTCATTAAGTTTTATTTTTACGGGAGAAACAGTCTCTACGTTGAACCCAATTGTTGGGATCGTATTCACCTTCTCATTAAGTTTTATTTTTGCTTTTCAATATATATATATATATATATATATATATATATATATATATATATATATATATATATATATATGTCTTTAATTACTATAAGATTATATTTTGTTTTATAGAACAGTTGCAATGTCACACCCTTTCTGTATGATTTCCGTGATCTCGAATTTACAAGTAAATATTTAAGAGCAGTTGTTTGTATGATGAGAATAACAATAAAGTTTGTTTCACCCATATAAATATAAATTAAATTGCTAAAGCTTTGGTTGGGGCTGAAAAGAACACGTAAACCGCCAAAGCTAACCTTCAATATACTTCATCATTTCCGTTTTTCCTTTATACTTATTATCAGTTTGGTCCTTCCAAAAATTCAGCTTAAAATATTCCCCATTTGTCAATGAACTGTGCTACTACTATCTAGGTGGCAGGTAAAACTAGATAAAACATCTACCATATAATGACAGAACCTTCTCTCCTTCAGCGTAATAATGCATCATGTTCATTGTTTTTTAAGTATCACCATAGAAATAAAAACGAAGATTACAAAAGCATCAGTAAACATAGATTATTTCAAGTACTGAAATATATTCATTTGTATATTATATTGCCAAAGAGGAAAACAAAACAAAAGAATATTAACCTGCTGCGTCAAGACCCAACATTAGAATTCGGACAGGTACATTCCGAAAAGCGTTCAGAGCCATCAGGGCTTCGGAAAGTTTTTCCGGTAGTATTCCCATGATTCTAGTTTATATTTCTCTCTTTGTATTGATATCACGAACGATTATGAAAAATTCACCTGGCGTCGGCAGTATTTATAATACGCAAATATGACCTAGGTAGTAGGGATTCATTATCGCTTATCTGTTCAGCAAACAGTAGGTGATTCCATGTTGTAAGTTACTACTTCTCAGGGAAACCCCATGGATTGATTGGTCACTATTTTGTGAGTCGATATGTATATAATTGGCACACTTAATACACAAACTTTACCCAGGATACACAATACTGCTTCATATGTAAGTTTCCAATTTAGCTGTTCCCATATACTTTTTTTAACCAAAGGAGAATTTAGTATCTTTTTGTTATTTACATATGTAAGTAAAAATCAAATGCATTTTGTCTAAATGGAAATTTGTGTTTGTATGTTAGAAAAATATTTGCTTATTAAATCATGCAATAGAAGCCATTTGAAGAGAGACAACAAAAATGTTTGATTACTAATAATTGTATGTTTTAACTGACAGAAGTATCCTTTACAAATGAATTCAAAATTTATCATCATTACACAAACTATTGGTTTTGTCGTGAAGAATTTTATTTTTCTAATTAATGTATCAGGTAATAAATCAGTTAAAATCATCATCATTAAAATATTTAATTTAAAATCATTTGATGGAAATGGACAGGGGGCAAGTCCTTTATTTTTATCCGTATCCCGAATACAACAACTACTTGAATAATGTGAAAATAGTAAAAGACCAAAGCTGCTATAAAACATATATCTGCATATAAATCAATTATTTTATATATCTTTGTGGCTTCTTAGTATCATGAATCCTAAAGTTACGTCAATGACGTATTTACAAGTATCATATACAGTATAGTTCATGCATGCAAAAAGTTAAATAAATTTGGAATGACTGAAGTATTTCTCTGCATTATATACGAACTTATTTTGATAGACAAATACAGCACAGGAAACAAGAGCACATAAATCGAGGGCTAGATGTGAAATAGCAATTTTATCGAGTTGCAAAACGTGTCTCCTATTATATATTTATCTAAGAGTATTAGATGCGTTTTTAACCTGATGTCGTCACTCCAGTGCAGGATTACCCAATAGGCAGACTAAGCACGTGCTTAGGGCACCAGCAAAGCAGGGGCACCAAACAAAAAACAAACAACAAAATTGATAAATTATGGGTTTTTTTTGTTTTTTTTTTTTGTTTGCTTAGGGCACCACCAGCAAAGCAGGGGCACCAAAACAAAAAATGAGGAATTAGTTGGGTTTTTTTTAATTACACGGGGGAAGGGGGACCATAATCTTTTCAGTGCTTAGGGCCTCTAAAGATCTTAATCTGGATCTGCGTCACCCTCAATAAACTATATTCATGATTTTGACCCATTGTAATATCAAGCTTTCGTCGGGTACTTGGGAATTATCCATGCGTACAATTACTTTGAATGTGTATGTAGTGTATTGATTTCTTAACAATCCGTCGTCAGGCTAGATAAAAATAGTTTCCAGTCCATGTGGGGATCACTGAGGCAATATAACTTTCAACGTGGAAGCCATCGGAGTGTTGGTTGTTTATTCAGATTCATAGGGAGAAATCAAAACTAGACCATGGAATATCGTTTGCTAATGCTTGGTCTAGACAAGTCAGGTGAGCTCTCTGTCTGTCTATCCGTCTCTCTCAAGATTCGTCTTTATGTCTCCCACCAGAGGCATTGATATCTTAAGGCCTAATACCCCAGGTGTAGGCATTTAACCTTTTAGAGTTACGTTCAACCGAGTGCACCGGTGCCTGGCGGTCTGCGGTGCTCGCGTACCCTCTACATCAACAACCTTTAAGGAGGAATAAAAGTGGTTACATTCTGCCCTCACCTGGGTACAGTCGTCGATATATGTTTGCTTTGCTAATATAATCTTTTCTTTTTATTCCCCAGCTGATAATCCGTCGAAAACAGATTATCATTAATTAATGGCACGTTATTGAGATTGTGGCGTCAATCTATAACTTTAACAAAATTGACAGGACTGTAACCCAGATTAATTCTGCATGTGAATTAGATGTTTCGGGCTTGTGTTATTCTTGAAATTGATGTGAGGCATATACACCTCCTGTAGTTACTTAATTGTGTCAGGGCACTGAATACCAATAGTTGGCTAGGAAGTAGAGCTGGCAACCTGTAGCAGTAGACACGTTGGGTGCAAATCAAAGAGAATATCTATAAAAAAAAAATATAATTAAAAAAAAAAAAATGGCATCAAGCTGAATTGCATCAAGCTGTTTAGTTCACATTGTTTTTCAAAATTATAAAGTGGGGGAAAGGACCAGCATTTTGCACCGTTAGCGTCGCTTTGTTTTAAACAAGACCTTCAGATATGGCAAGTGCATGTGCAAATTTGGGGCTAGGGTGCTTACATTCATTTTTCTTTGATCTTGTATAGACTTGTCAGGTCAAAATGTTTATGTTTTAATTTATTATAGCTATCCAAATATATGGACAATTTTTTTTACCTAACTGGAGTACTCTTTTTCTTAATGATTGTTTTTTTTTTTTAAATATACTTTTTATATTAGGCAAGTTGATGCGGCATAAAATTTGTGCATACAATAAAACTGTCCCTTGGACCCACAGGAGGACGAATGGAGGCGAGAAAAGCATACATGAAAGCGAAAAGAGGCATAAACTAAAGCGTCGAAAAAAGTGACTTTTGAGAGTATTAAAAGACTGTAGGATAACAAATGGAGGCGAAGAATAATTTTAAAAAATGGTTCCAATAGGGACAAAACGAGGCGAAATGTGACGAAAGTAGAGGCAAAATGGAAGTATCAAAAAGTGCCATATAAATAGACGAAAAGAGGGCCAAACGAGGCAAAAAGAGCTCAAAGAAACAAAAAGAGATTACAAAGATGCAAAAAGGGGATTTAAAAAGGATCGCAATGGAGGTAGCAGAAACCATAAGATCTTTGAAAAGTTCAAAAGAGGGCCATGGGGGGGGGGGGGGCGAAATATATGTATTTTTCCAGTTTTTACATTTGTGATTCCTCTAGTCCAGTCTGAGCGATTAAATAGTTTCATCTTCTTAACTACCAACTCGGTGGGAACTAAATTGCTTGGCAGTGTATGTGAGTTCATGCGCACATGTAGATTCAGGAAGAATGTTTTTGTTACAACAACACTGTAGCTTCCTTTTGAAGATTCTCATATGATTGGTTTTAAATGAAGGTCGTATGCTTCTCACTTGAGTTTTTTTATATGGAGAAATTGGTAGTATATGTATCAAAAGGAAGAAAGACGGCATAATCGTTGGTAGAAGATATGGAGAGAAAAACATTTTATCTTTTTTTCAAAGTACTTTTTATATTAGCAAATATTTTAAAAATCCTTCATTAAACTTTAGTATTTGCTTTATAACTATATGGAACAACTCTCGCTTCATCGATATTTACTCTTTCTTTTTTTTTTTTTTTTTTTGCGATGGTGCGCTTAAGATACGCTCTTTTGCTTCCTGAGCATGAAGGTCTTTATTTTTGCACATACATCACCAAATAATAAATCGGAAAATCAATAAAAACAAAACACATCTAACCTATGCCTTACACGTGACTGTTAAAGCTTATATTCCAATCACCCCTATGTGCATTAACGGTTAAAATATATTGATAACTGTTTTGTACACTCTATTTTCCAGGTTATTTCAGAAAAAAAGACTGAAACATATGCCATTTTCTACAGTATGCTTAATTCATATAATTTTCATAATTGTGCACCGTACAAACGCAGGAGCGTCCTTGTGTATACGGACATCTAGCATTGTATCAGGGGGACAGTGTTTAGAGTTTTGTTTGGCTATTTTTTTATTTCTGTCCCTCCTTTGCATGAAAAATATTTTGCTCCTCTTATTTATAAGATGTATATTATTTTTTATCCTTCAAATAATGTCGTTAATAAGGAATTAATAAAATACCTTAAAAATACTTTCTACTCGAGGACTACCCCCCCCCACACACACACACACATACACAAGGAATGCAATGGTCCGGTACTTAGCGAAACTTGTTATCATTACCAATATTATAACGATTTAATTTCATACAGGTTGTCTTCTCTGTTTCCAGGAAAAACAACGCTTTTGTACAAGATGAAACAAAACACCAATCTATCACCAATTCCAACAATTGGTTTTAACATGGAAACTATTACCACTAAGAATGGTGTTTCGCTTACTGTGTGGGACGTGGGAGGAGATAAAAAGATACGGAACCTTTGGACACACTACCTTCAGAATACGGATGGTATGTTTTATATGCCTAACTACCCACCTACTTACCTACCTACCCAACCGGTTAACTACATATATCCATTCAAAATTGAATGACAGGTATTCAAAGATAGATAGATAAAAAGACCTACCTATTGCAACATTGAATGTTCCCATGAATTTTCTTCCTATTCTTTTCTTCCTACTACTAAATAGAATTTTACAAATAAATTAATTTTTGTAATAAAATACACGTTTCTAACACTGATAAATGTACTTTTTGTAATGGCTGACCCACAACAATACTACATTTGTTTTAGGAATTAAATATGGTTAATAGGTTCTGGAATGATGTTTCCCACTGGTTTCGAGATGTACTGGGAATAATTGTTACTAACTGGTTTTATTTAGAGATAAAGATGTAGAGCAGTTATATAAAAAAGCTTCTTCTTACCAAGAACTACAAAACTCATTCAGATTAAAAGAGATATACCGATATTAAACGGTTTTTTTATTATAAAGATTATTATACATTACAAAAATATTTTTTTTTGGCAATCAGATCGGATAGGAAATAAAATTTCATGCTAATTTGGGAACAGTGTGAATTATTACTACTTTCCAACCTTACTTAACTTTTGTATTATATTGAACATATTGAATGTTTAGGTGTGCTATTAATTGTGATGCAGAGGTGGTTTCATCTCCATATTCTAATGGTAAACATGGAAATCCAATATATGGTCAATATAGAAATAACAATCTCTCTCCTATCTTTTTTTTTTTTTTTTTTTTTTTACTGAATCACATGCATTAGGTATTAATATCATTATTGTAATGTTTATAATATATGTTAGTGCTTTGTATACACAATACTTGTAAGGCAGAGGACCATAGATAATGTTGTGATAACTTATGGTCCAATCCCATTGCTATATCTACAAGAAATAGTAACATGTTTTTGTTGCTGTTTTTTTTTCCTAACCAAAAAACCCCCCATCTTCTTCTATGTACTACTACTACTACCCATTCTATTGTTAATTTAACTGCTGCTGCTAATAGTAATACTATTACTGCTTTCAGGTTTGATCTATGTAGTTGACAGCGTTGATAGACAAAGGATTAGCGAATCCAAGGAAGAACTGCATGCTGTATGTGATAGAGAAGAAATGAGAGGTGTTCCGCTTGTTGTCATCGCCAATAAACAAGATTTGCCTGGTACGAATCTAAATAGAAACCACAATTCGTTCGTTCACACGTAAATGTTATCAAAACCATAAAATTAGCATCAAAGCTATTAATAATTGTGTGATGAATAGTACTTTGCCCTTAACAAACTCACTCCAGATAGATGAGTTTTTGCCTTGTCTCTGCGAAGTAGAGGAGTGTTATTGTCTTACTCCGGACATCAGCGTCCGCACATATAAAAGCATATACATATATAGAGTGTCACTGAATCTTAACCATTCGTTCTTCTTAGGTCCTAGGCAAAAGTTTTAAATGGGTTTTAGAGCACCTACCCTTTGAGGAGGGGGCTAAGGGACTAACTTTGTACATATATGTACATTAGTTGTACATTCTTGGTTACGGTTCTGCGTATAGCTCAGGTTTTTTGCACTCTGTATACGTACTATTATATGTAACATCATGAAACTTGGTGAAAGGGTGCATATTTAAGAGTACTACGCCTTCATTACAAAGTAGATCATTGTGATCCATAGTTAATGCTTTACAGACTTGGGTTCGATTTTATGTTTTGAGTTTTGTTTAAGCACTGTTCACGCTACAAATATCAAACTAGATGATTGTATGTGTCTCTGTTAGTACCACACGCTGACAACGAAAGAAGGTCACTGTGACCTACATTTCATATTTTGCTGGCTTATGTAAAGTTTTGCATTCAGCTCATGACCACAGAGAATGTTTGCATCCTGTATACATACTTTTACACATGTAATCATGACACTTGGTGAGGGAATGCATCTTGATGCGTACTACACCCTCATTACAAAAGCAGGCCACTGTGGCCCAAATTTCAGGCTTCACTGACTTTGGTTAATTTCGTGTTTTAACTGCTCATGCATGAAATATTAAACTTGATCTCTAGTGGTACCTTACCCATATACAAAAGTCACTGTGACCTACGTGTCACCTTTTACTGACTTACGCTAAGGTTTTTGCATTTAGCCCATGACCTTATAATGTTTTTTGTGCATGCTACGTACATACTATCCTAATTTGCGAGAGGATATATCTTGATGAACAGTACTTCATCATTGCAGAAGTAGGTCATTATGAACCACTATTTACATTTCACTGACCTGGGTTAATTTTATCTTTGACGTTTATTTCTCAGGCACTGTTCATGCTAAAATCATGTAATTGACAATGATATGCATCTCTCTTAGTACCATACCCTTACAACAAAAGAAGTTCATCAGTAGGTAATATATGCTACCATCAGTTTCATTTAAAATCATTTGAGGACTGCAAATAAAATTCAATGATTCACTAATTTTGATTCAAATTACTGCTAAATCGTGATATCATATATTACCTACTACTGAAACACCCCTCAAGTTGTGCATGTGATTACAAGGCCACCTACCTTACTACTGAAAAAACACCATTTGAGTACGAGGTCACTTCCTCAACTACATGTACTGGATTTTCAAAGATGTGGCACATAGTCGGCCGACACTTTACTACTGAAACACTACCATGCTAACGCGATAGTTGAACATTGCAGCCCTAAATGGAATTGATAAAAGGCTAAAATTGTGGTACGTTAGCATCACAACACAGAATAATTTGAAATTCGTTGCACAATATAGATCATGGAGCAAAGCTACGTTGTGTTCAACTTAACAGATTTCAGAGATGTGATAAAAATATTCAATGAGTTCAACATAAAAAACCAGCAATCTGGGTATCACAGATTTGCCTTCTTCTACGACTACATCACGAGAGAGAGAGAGAGAGAGAGAGAGAGAGAGAGAGAGAGAGAGAGAGAGAGAGAGAGAGAGAGAGAAAGAAAGAGAGAGAATCATAAACATAGCAGTCAGCACACCTTCAACTAACACCACTCTTGATTCTCCCAGAATGAGCTCGAAGGATGTTTTGATACTGTGCAAAACGACTGTAAGGCTAAAAGTTTTACAACTTTTAATAAAGAAGATATCGATGACGATAGAAGGTCTGCCCAACATGGTTTATTCTCATGGGTTTCAATTGAGGCAACTGTTTACAGAAGCAACTAAGTATTTCTTCCATGACCAACAAAAGCATTCAAATTAGTAACGCTAGTGTCAACAATTATTACTGTGACATTCATTGCATATGACTTGATCTGAGAAGTACTACCGATAACAGTTTACACAGTATTGGTCTTAAATTAGAAAATGTGCAACAAAGTAACCATTTTCAGAGCAGCAAAAAAAAAAAAAAAAAAATGGTGCTCACAAAATGTATATATATATATCGTTTCAGATGGTCAGGTTAACATTTAGAACAATCAGACTAAATCCTTTCTCTTTCAGACATGGATAAATGTATAGAAATGAACCCCGTAACATAATTATTTGTGTATTGACTAATTGTGGTAAAACATTGTTTGTTGCACATAATTTGTTAGAGACCTAATGCGAGTTTTTTTTTTTTGTTTTTTTTGTGTGTCGATCCCATCATTATCATCTGTCCAGCTTGTCAGTGCAATAGAAAGTGAATATTCAAAGATAAAACTGTGATCGGGATAGATCTAAAAGATAAATTAGACAAGTGGGCTAGAGTTACTGCTTGATATGTATCTAGAAACCAATACTTTTTTCAATTGATAACTGTGGGAATCTTGATGACGTCAAAAGGAAAGCAACTCATTTAATCAAGCGAACTTTTAGTGTTTTACATGTTTAAATATCTATGGGTGCTCGCACAGAAGTACAATTCGGTGATAAAATATTTAAGGGAGAATACAAGCTGTTTGGTTGAGTTTCACAGCAAGGAAAAGAAGGCAATGAAAAGGGTGTTTGAAGAGAACCACTTAATTTCAGATGAAATGAAATCAGAGAGTGCAGATGCTCTCAGTGTATTTAGTACAGATTCAGCTGCATAGAAAAATGAAACAAACACACATACACACAAACATACACACATACATACATACATACACACACACAAACACACACATATCATACTTTTACGTTTATGCTTGATTGTTTGTTTTACACCCATTCAGGCCAATCAAAATGAGCTTTCTTTTAGCGATTGATACCTGTGTATGTGCAGTGTTCAATATTCAATCTTGTCAAACATCTACCTCGTGCTTTCGTTGTGTTTCTGTCCGAATTTGGTATATAAATGTCAAAACATTAAATTACATAATCCATTTCACCTCTGTTTATTGTGTTCCTAGATCTTTTTCTGCGGTAAAATACCCTGTATGCAACCGTCTTTCCATCCTGTGTGGGCCTTTCACAAGTCTGATTGCCAAGTCAAGCTGAACTATTACAGATCCAAATTGACGGATTTTCCGAAAATTTAAATGTGTGTCAAAAGATAAATTTGAGCTTTGCCATAAATCTGAGCAAATTGCCCACCTCAGTACATAAAGTTTCTGCCCCTGTGGGTAGTAGATAGGAAGGAAATAACTCACCACCTACAAGGGGAGGCTACATTTCCTTTTTGCAGATCTTTTTTATTTTACGTGATAGTACTATGTCCTCATTTAGGACTTTTTGTGCTGTAGTTTTCCACGGCTCTTCATTTAAGTTATACATGAAACCCGCTCCTTCCCGGGGCCTTTCTTGTTGACCTGGGACGCTTCAATCGTACACATGGTGCTCATTTGGCAGTTTGTTCGTTTATCATTGTGTCACGATTCTCCCACAAGACCAGCTCCCCCTAGAGTCGTTCTGACTTTCTATGTTGCTGTCAACTACTTTTGTTTTGTTTTTGTTTTTAAATTTATCGTTGTTATCGAGCATTCCTCCGTTCCATGTCGATGGGTGATTTTGAAGTACTACAATTATAGCATTGCATCAATGCTATTTAAGGTCCTAGCCCTGTTTTAAATAGCATTTGTGTGTTTCAGTAATTTGGTGTATGAGAGGTCTGGACCACATCTTTTAAAATCCAGTAGTTGATGAAGTGGTCTCGTGAGACACTGATGTTTGTTGTTTTTATGTAGTAGTAAGGTAGGTGATCTTGTGACCACATGCACATATTGAGCATTATCTCAGTAGTAGGTAATATATGAGATCACGATAGAGAAACAATTTAAATTAATCACTGAATTATTTTATATTATTTGTTACCAAAAAGATCGAACTATTTTAAATTTTACTAATGATCTCGTACTTTCATATATTATGGCCTATATTTCATCTTTTATTTGCTTAGGTTAAGCTTTTTGCACTTAGCTCATGACCACATGCATTTTTGGAATGCTATATGCATGCCATCCTACCAAGGAGCATGAATCAGTGAGGGGGCGCATCTTGATAAGTACCACACCCTTATTGCAAACACGCCTGTGTTACCTATATTTCATGCTTTAGTGACTTTGTTGAAGTATTTTGTTTGATGGTGAATTATTTTATGCTGTTTATGTTAGAATCCCGAAACTTGATAACTGAATGGTTCTCTGTTAGTACTACACCCTTACAACTAAAGAAGGTCACCGTTACTTACATTTTATGCTTTACTAACATATGTTAAGTGGTTGTGTTTTGCTCTAGACCATATATATTCTTCCAGTGTATACAGACTAGCCTATACAGAAGGCTCTTTATAACCAGAGCAGTTGGAAGTAGAGATAACTTTATTTACTCAATGGTAAAGTTTCCATAGTAATGACTATACACTCTATATTGTGATTGGTTACTCTCTGTAGGTTAACTGTCTTTTGTACACGTGAAGGAATATAGGAATTAGGAGAGTGGACTGCGTGCATTTCACGCGAGGCTTCAACTGTAGTGGCTAGTCAAGGTCATTACTCGTGCATTTACTATGCTTCTAATAAGGGTCATCCTGGCTGTCATTCAAAGGTTACTCAAAGCTTGTGACTTTCACCCTGTGAAATCTGACTTCTGTTTGGTGACAATAAAATAGCTTCTGAAGCCAATTTTATAGACAATGATTTTTTAAAAAAAAGTCCTGGTTTTTATCATTTCTTCATACTTTGATATTATAGAAAAGAATTTTCTTCTTTTATTGTTTTGTGTCTTTTACAGGGGCCAATATTTCTTTGTCAGGATCACATAATCTAAATGTATTTTCTGCATTATAATTACTGTTTACAATGGCTGCTGGAGACTACTAAAAGCTTCGTAGAGGCGAGCTATATAACTCTGGTTTGGGTTTTTCCATTGGGTAAGTCACGTGACACCGGTACAAACAAAGGCTATTTCACTATATTTTTATTGGACTGTGTGCGAGCTAGCGCTTATGTTTGTAGGTCTGCATTCAGTGTCAAATGGCAAATGTGAATAAAATCGGTTTTTAGTAAATGGACTATTTTAGGAGGCGATGTGTTTTCAATTATGCTGCTTTTTCTTTAACTGTGATTGAGGAGAGCTAGGTAAGGATCCTTCGTAGACTGGATTCAAAGTTGGCGCAGAAAGCTTAAATGAAGATCACGTTTATGTCTTTCATGAGATTCAGAAGTTTCAAACACACGACTGAATATTTATCCATTCATCTCATTTCATGCGAGGATTGATTTTCTTTCGATTTACCCCCACCCCTTTCTTGAACTTATTATGTGGCGGT
The DNA here is from genome assembly GCA_029931535.1 of Margaritifera margaritifera. Classification (NCBI taxonomy): domain Eukaryota; kingdom Metazoa; phylum Mollusca; class Bivalvia; order Unionida; family Margaritiferidae; genus Margaritifera; species Margaritifera margaritifera. Next base: position 659,205 of record JAQPZY010001532.1, on the reverse strand, counting down.
TCTAGGAACAAGCTAGATTGAGAGATTGTTCTGAGCTAGAGTAATATACAATGTGTCGAGGTGGATATATGTACTCATTGTTTTTAAATATGGAAGGTGCATTAATTAATGAATCTGTATTTCCTCCATAAGGAGAGTTCATTTGCAAATATAGAGAACATGAAAGAAAGAGAGAAATTTAACAATTTGCATTGATGATTTATGAATACAATCCAGAAAGTCAGTGATACATATTAAACTAATACAGATGAATAAGGAACAAATGAAATATCAAAAATTAGGAAATACATGCAAACATACAAAATAGCACATAATCGTTGTTTATAAATCTCATACAAGTTTATTATTACAGTACGGGTCCATTAATGATGATGGCTTTGATTTCAAAATGAGATTTAATATGTACAAAGGTAAAGTAGGAGCTGATTTGGAAAGCTTTGCTTTTGACAAATGTTTGGTAGTCAGGCTAAGAAGTACACTCGTGATACAAGGACAAGAAACTGGAATGAACAGATCTGAAAATGATGAAGTTGTGTTTTGTACAGTCAACTTTCAAGGTCAGTTCTTAAGTGTTTTAGTAACGGTGACTCGTCGTTACTTTTCTATTTGAGTTATATGTGTAGCTCAAGTCCAAACTTGTCAAACACGTACCAGTGAAAGTCGTTGGCAATTTGTCTTGTGAATATACATGATGTGACCACATGCTGAAGTAGGTCGGTATACTGCTGACCACATTTTGACAGTGAGTAACATCGTGACCTGGCTTTAATACCCACAGGGATGCTATAAACCTGGTTAATTTGCGTTCATAATTGTTCTTCGCAATGCAGTATAGAGTGGAAGCGCGAATTTGTGCTTGTAAATGTCGAAATCTTAAAAAATCATGATGTCTATTGATTCTGTGGCGCCAAGCAGTCTCGTCCTTTTCAAGTATAGTCATGTTGATCAATTGTTTCAACTGAGATTTGTTAGGGAACATTGATTAATTAATGAAGTTCAGGAGGAAATCTGTAAGCTTATACTTCTGAAGTAAATTCCAAATATCTGGAATAAAACCAGATTGTACAGATTGGGTGCTACCAAAATACATGTGAAGACGTATGAGGAATATTTGCTTGGAGATGATGTTATTGAACAAGTGCAGATTTACATAGGAAGAAAAGTTTACGATGGTCAGTTTCGGTTGTGATTCTTATCAGCCCCAGCATTGACTCAAACATATCTGACCACATTTGCTCAGCAAAATCCCTGAATTATTTTTGCTCTAAAATGTTGCAGCTTGTTGAGCTCCAGTCGATCGCCTTTTTGTAGCTCATTCCAAAGTTCGCAGCCGTAGAATAATGTTGGAACCACAAGTTTCTTATATGAACTGGCGGATGTTATTGGGTTTAGGTTTAAGGTACCCATTCCAACATTTGCAAGACCAAAAAAGACTTGCCTTGCTCTTCTGCAAGCGTTTCGGGTGCGCTTAACGGAACGATGTTACCTATCCTGTAGTATTTCTAGGTAAGTAACGGAGTCAGTTTCAAGAATTATTTCTGCTACAAGTGTTAGGGACAGCGTATAATTAGAATTTCTTCTCTTGCCAAAAATTAAAATTATTACTTTGTAGAATTTAGTTTGTAGTTCCATTTTTTTATAGAATATTCGAGAGTGATCTCTAACATTTTAGCTAAATTATCTGGAGAATTTGATAGGCATATGAAGTCATTTGCAAGCATAGGGCATCAGCACTCTAATCTTCCAAGTTTACACCCTAGTTTGCTTTTTACAAAGTGCTGTAGATACGCACACACATACATACATACATACATTGTCATCTTACCTTGAGAGACGATGACTACAGACAGAACAAAATGGTATCACCTGACCAAATCGGTGACATAATTTAATGTTTAATTAAGGGAGTCCTCACTATACATGTGCTCGGAAAGATTTAGAAATCCTACAATATAAATAGCATAATTTTAGAATAATGTATCATACAAGTGATTTTATACAAACCTTGATACATGCAAAATACAGGATATTAGCTTGTCAACATTACAAGGATGATGCGGGCAGCTACTAAGATTCATTTATATGATCAGTGTTTCAATTTTTCAAAATTAGGTTTTAGTTAAGGAAAAAACCACTATGCTTAAATGCCATTTGCTGAGTATGTTTAAATATCTGTCTTCAATGACGCATGCCCATAGCGCGTGTTTTAAAACAATTTTATTTCTCAAACATATACAAACAGATTTTCTGTTAAATTTTACAGTCATCATGGTATAAGTGTGTATTGGAATCACATGATATTCATAAAGAGATTCCCACCGTATTGGTAATCTCACACGCAATGGTGAAATTAGAAGTGTCACTCTTGGTTTTTCAGGTTCGATTTTTATAACAAAAATATGATTCACTCGTAAACACATGCATCAAATACCATTCTAAACATCTTAGCGATCAAGAATATTTTTTGACAGTCTGATATTACTTTTTCCATTTTGATATTATTTCATATGAAGTTACCAAAAGTTACATGTATTAGCCTCATTGACGTCCGTTCTCTGTTTTCTCTCTGACGTCAACTTATGCATTTGTGTTTTCTATCTTCATTATCCATCTCATCATTGGACTACGCTTATTGAGTTATATTGGAGACGAATATCAAAGACTCAAACGGTCATAGGTCAAAGCTAAGAAGATGGCATTCATTGCGGCGATTATGTGAATTGTGTGAATTTAACAGATCAAGATGACTTTAATATTGTCTGTGTGCATGCCCAATGTCATTCAAGTGACGCGAGAACTTGCGAGGTTTCATTTGAGGAGGCAAATCAATAAACTACGTCATAAGCCATCAGAAAATTGTTAGTAAAGAACAATGACACTCCGCAACATCTTAAATTTATGTTTTAAACATTAATACTTTTTACTGCACGCAAAAAGTATAATAAGAAATATGGATCCTCGGTTTATCACATATAAACAAGTTTTGATTTACCGAAGGTATTTGTTACCAAGACGGCTATTTATTATGTCACCTGCAAATTGTGAAAGATCTAATTATGTTGCTCTGTTCATGTCAATATGTACAAAGAATACAAAAGGATAAACTAAAAACGAGATATACCAGATTAGATAAAATAAGGACTTGTTTTATTGTCTCTAAGTCATCTGAATTAGGGAAGATTAGTCGGGCGACGCCTGCTACCATAAGTAAGAGTAGTAGGTACTACCTGTGACCAAGAGTGGACAGCTCCACCTAGCTCACTCTGGAAAGTCCTCTCTGGTGGATCAGGCGGCCGAGCAGATGTGCTCATCTTTCCGGCTGTGAAGGCAGATGGCAAGAGCTGTGTGGACAGCGCAGGGCATCATCTCAGGTGCAGTATGACTTGATGATCATCCACTGCATCCGGACACGTCTGCAGATGTCTCGACATGGTCTCTCCACTGGATTCAGACAAGCCTGGACGAGAGAGTGACTCTGCGCAACTTTCCCTCACTTAAATCCAACTCACGCGCAAGTCATGGGATCATTCTCCCCCCCCCCCCCCCTCCACCAGATACGTTCATGTCCTGTGGCGATGGGCGAGCGGCAAAGCAGCAGGTGTGGATACAATGGGAGCTGTAGTTGCAGACCTGGACACATTCGGCTCAGGGCATGAGGTCGCTCTTCACTCAACCGAAACAGCAGTGGAACTCGGGATCCCCCTGGGTGTCTGAGCAGCCCTTTTTTTTAGGATTACACTGCTCACTCCTGTAGCATGAGGAAGTTGCTAGAAAAAGTGCCCTAAACATAGCCTGCTTCACCGTAACCCTGTTCAGCATACCGTGGCTGACGGTGATCCAAACTTAGCGAAAATCTAACAAGAAGACAAAGCTGACGCAGTAATGCACAGTACAGCAGCAGATAGTCCAGAGAGAAGAACAGCTCTAATTGGTAGAAAACTGGCCAGATTCAACATCCAGATAGCAGCCCCGAGTGAAACTCGCCTAGCTGAGGACAGACAACTCATCGAAGTAGGAGCCGGCCACACCTTCTGGAGTGACCGAAGTAAAGAAGAGCGACGTGAAGCTGGTGTTGGGTTTACCATCAAATCACAGCTAGTCAGCAAGCTCACAAATCTCCCAAAGGGCGTGAATGACAGACTAATGCATATGAGACTCCCGCTGTCTGGAAAAAGACATGCAACTATCATCAGCGCCTATGCACCCACCATGACCAACCCAGATGAGATCAAGGACAAATTTTATAAAGACCTGGAGTCTCTTACTGCAGAAGTACCAAAGGCAGATAGGCTCATCATCCTTGGTGACTTCAATGCAAGAGTTGGTACAGATCTCCAGACATTGCCAGGTGTCATTGGGAAAATTGGATTTGGCAAATACAACAACACCAGACACCTCCTACTGAGGAAATGCGCTGAACACGACCTCCTAATCACCAACTCAGTCTTCTGCCTGCCAAACCCTAACAAGACGTATTGGATGCACCCGCGCTTTAAGCAATGGCATCTCAATGACTACGTCATCATCAGGAGAAGAGACAGGTAGGATGTCAGAGTGACGAAGGCCATGAGAAGTGCAGAATGATGGACTGACCACAGGTTTATAGTCTCCAAGCTCAATATCTATATTCAGTCTAGCAGACGATCACAAGGCAAAAATTTGCCCAAAAGCTCAATGTCTAAAAAATGAAACAGGAGAATGTCAAACAGGCACTTGTGGAAGAACTGTGCAGCCAACTAGAAACAATTGATGAGAACCCCGAGAATGTCGAGGAAAACTGTGCATCCTTCAGAGACTCTGTGTACTCAGCTGCATCCAAAACCCTCGGTCCCACCACACGTAAACATCAGGATTGGTTTTATGAGAATGATGCTGCTGCTATACAGAGACAACTGAATGAGAAATTTCAGACCTGTTTAGAAGACAGCACTTCATCATCTAAGAAGGCAGCCTTTAACAACATCAAGAGGACTGTCCAATGCAAACTTAGAGAGTTGCAAGACTCATGGCTGAGCAACAAGGCAGATGAGATTCAGTCCTACGCAGACAGAAATGACATGAAGAACTTCTATTATACTTTGAAGGCAATCGACGGGCTACAGTCATCAGAAACATCTCCAATAATGAGTACTGACAAAACCACTCTGCTTACTGACAAAGAAAAGATACTACAAAGATGGGCAGAACAACATCCCAATCTACAATCATCTATCCGTGAGGAGGCAATTGATCGACTGCCCCAAGTGGAAATCAACTCATCACTTGCTGATCCTTCAGAGCTGACTGAAACTGAGAAAGCAATTGACACGCTGTCAAATGGCAAATCCCCTGGAGTGGATGCTATACCAGCAGAAATCTACAAAGCCGGAAGCTCACCAATGGCACAGAAACTGACTAAACTCTTCCAGTCAATGTGCTGACTCTGGGAACTATACCCCAGGAGTAAAAGGATCCATCCATTGTCCACTTGTTCAAGCGGAAAGGCAACAGACAATCCTGCGACAACCATCGGGGCATCTCCTTGCTGTTAATAGTCGGCATTATCCTACCCATAATGTTACTGAATCGCATTGTGCATCACATTGATCACGCGCTCCTGCCAGAGAGTCAATGTGGCTTCAGAAAAGGACGAGGAAACACCAACATGATGTTTGCAGCTCGTCAACTCCAGGAGAAATGCCAAGAACAGAACTCCAGCCTGTACACGACATTCATCGACCTGACAAAAGCCTTTGACACGGTCATACGTGGGAGCCTCTGAAAGATCATGTGAATGTTTGGTTGTCCACAGGAATTCATCGTAATGGTTCGCCAATTCCATGATGGCATGCTCGCTCGTGTCGGGGTCGACGCTGAATCATCTGAACCATTCCCAGTCACCAATGGAGTTAAGCAAGGCTGTGTGTTGGCTCCAACCCTCTTCAATGTGATGTTCTCTGCCATGCTTACTGATGGCTTCCGTGACTATGACACTGGGATTGACATCATAATACGGGCTGATGGCAAGCTGTTCAATCTGAGTAGACTACAGGCAAAGACTAAGTTACAGGAAGTTTCGGTTCGTGATCTCCTGTTTGCTGATGACTGTTCCATGAATGCCAAATCTGAATCTGACATGCAACAGAGTATTGACCATTTCTCTTCAGCTTGCGACAATTTCGGTCTCACAATCAGTATAAAGAAGACGGAGGTGATGCACCAGGGAAGCCTTACGTAGAGTCTACCATCATAGTAAATGGCAAAACCCTCCAGGCAGTGGACAAGTTCACCTATCTCAGCAGTACACCATCACGTGCAGTTCACATCGATGATGAAACCATTGCCAGAATTGCTAAAGCAAGTGTGACCTTTGGCACACTACGTGCAAATGTGTGAAAGCGCAGAGGCATCAGTATGCATGCAAAACCTGGATCTCATGGCGGTGAGAAGTAACGCTCCAGAGATTCCCTCAAGTCATCCTTGAAACATTTCCACATTGACTACGAGTCTTGGGAAAATTTCGCACAGAATCGCTCCATCTGGTGGAGTCTCATCAATATTGGAGTTACAGACTTTGAACTGAGGCAGTGCAGAAGCGCGAGCAGCGTAAATCTCAGAACTGCAGCACGTCCTCTATTGATCAAGCAATCCCAAGCGGCATTCTTGTCCAGTATGCCACAGACATTTCAGTCACTCACGTACTCACACTAACCAAACGAGTTGGTGATGTCATGGTCATCTTCGAATTCGAAGGACGAACAACAATTGCGTGCGCCTGAGTGTCACCGGCGAAGAAGATAACTGTCTTATTGCTCTGTCTAATAAAAACACTCAACGAAACCACCATTCAAAAGTAATATCCGTTCATTCTCATAATTTACGTGTAACTGTATTTCCTTCCTGGTTTCACTAAATTAAAATGTCCATTTGCGAAATGAAGTGTCATTTTGTGAATAACGTAATTTTTCTATTTGATCTTTTAATCTAACACTCTTGTGCTGGTCACTTATTTATCTTCTGGTTCATTTTTGTTCCCATATACATTCAAATAATTCGTAATTCTCATATTTGTATATCTTTTTGTACATTCATGTATTGTGTGTTCGTTGATTTGTTCATTGTTTCATTCATTCATTCTTACATCTACTCTTTTACTTACCCATTTATATACATCTACCTCTGTTTGTTCGTTCGTTTCTTTGTGCATTCCGTTTTCTTATAACACTGACTGCTGAAATCGAGCACAAAATGAATTAGATTATTAATGGCAGCCAAAATAATAATTATTTCGAAGTAAAAAAAAGTAAACAAAAAATCTTCAGGCGCAGGGTTATAATTAAATTGATACAACCGTCGTGGAAAAATGCCGATAAGGGGATTCGATTTTTTTCTTGGGAACAAATATGTTTAGGGAATTAGAGGATCCCAAACTGTTTTGTAAGTAATTTTGCACATAATACTCTCTCTCTCTCTCTCTCTCTCTCTCTCTCTCTCTCTCTCTCTCTCCAAAGACAATGTCTGCCCTGTCCAACCATGTCTATAATTCATTTTCCCTACACGAGATATTTTGTCGCAAAGAATGCATCATTTTTATGAAGGTAGTAAAGAATATTTAGCAAGCCATGCATCTATTTGACAAATTCATTATAGTGTTATATTTTTTTATTTTTTATTTTTAGGGAATAATATGTTATTCGTTGATCTCTATAAAGATTACTATACTAATGTAATTAAGGTCACTTGACGGATAACGTGTTTCTTATAAAACAAAGCTTGGAAGGCAATATGATAAAACGTTCCTAGCAAGTATGTTTGTACATGAAATAATAAAGTGAAGTCATGTCGTTCATCAGATAAATGGTTGATGATTTTTTGAAAAGATTTTTTATGATTGACAAGAGATGTAAAACCATTTACCACAGTTCGTCACAACTATGTAAGTGAAAGCATAAAATCATTACTTTAAAAAAAAAAAAGTGATTAAGAAAATCTGTCATTTATTATTGCTTGTTTACAAGTTAAAAGTATAATTTCTCTTTCAACTGCTTACATCAGCGTACCTGTCTCTATTTGTGTGCACGTTTATTTACTATAAACAAATTATTTCGTATGAAACAGTTATTTTCATTCATTTCGCTCATTCAGTGGATGGGATTCACGGGAACAATACCCACCACGTTTTCATGTCTTCTCACGCGAAGAGTAATCTTGGGAAATAACACTATGAAAGTCTTCTAATCACTGAACATCGGGGCAAAGTCATTGCATGTAGAAAAACTAGTGAAACTGAAGCATCTCTAATAACCAATACAAACGATGCAGTAAAAAAAAAGGCAAAAATTAAAAACAAATCATGAAAACTTAATGGCCGAAATTTCCATCTGGTAAATTTCATTAAAGGACAAATGACAATGATTTAGGTCTCAGGACAACATACTTATTGTTTTTATTGAATAACTTAACGTTTTGTCGTAAGTAATGGAATTTTCGTTTTCTTCTTTTCATTCTTCTTTTTCGTAAAGAAAGTTATTCCACCACGTCTCTTCTTTAATTATTCAGATGCAATGAGCGAGTCAGATGTGGAGGCTGCCCTAAACTTGAATAAGTTGAATGACAGGAAGTGGTTTGTCCAGGGTACTAATGTTATTACAGGAGATGGGCTGCCCGAATTGATGGAGATGCTTGCTACATTTGTGATGGAGCGCCGAGTCAGTGGTGCGGGCAATATTACCGCACAACGCGATCTATGAACATAATAAACAGAGGTGAAACGGATGATGTAATTTAGCGTTTGTTTGACATTTATATACCAAATTCGGACAGGAACACAGCGAAAACACGAGGTGGATGTTTGACAGGATTTAATATTTAACACTGCACGTATACATATATCAATCGATAAAAGGAAATTCCTATATTGATTTGGCTGCATGGGTGCAAAAGAAACATGCTTGCATCAGCGTAAAAGAATGATATTTTTTTTATATGCAGTTGAATCTGTACTTAAATACACTCAGTGATCACGTAGTTAGACCCTCAAAATATAGTTGTTCTCTTTAAAAAGTATTTACACTCTCTGATTTCATTTCATCTGAAATTAAGTGATTGTCTTCAAACACCGTTTCCTCTGCTTTCTTGTTATTCCTATAAAACACAGCCAAACACCTTGTATTCTCCCTTAAATATTTTATCACCGAGTTGTACTTCTGTGCGAGCACCCATATATATTTTAAAATGCATACTACTAAAAGTTAGTTTGATTAAAAGAGTTGCTTTCCTTTTGACGTCATCAAGATTCCCACAGTCATCAATTAGAAACAAAGTATTGGTTCCTCGATACATATCAAGCAGTAATTCTAGCCACTTGTCTAATTTATCCACAAGATCTATCCCGGTCACAGTTTTATCTCTGAATATTCACATTCTATTGTAGGCCTTGTTGCACTGACAAGCTGGACAGATGATATTGATGTGATCGAAAAAACTTTGTATTCAGTTTCTAACAAATTTAGCGCAGACAATGTTTTTACCACAATTAGTCAAATAATTATATTATGGGGTTCATTGCTATACATTTATCCATGTCTGAAAGAGAACTGATTTAGGTTGATTGTTTTAAATGTTAACCGATCATCTGAAACGAAATAGAGATAAATTTTGTGAGTACAAGTATTTTCTTTTTTCTTACTTGAAAATGGTTACTTTGTTGCACATTGGCTAATTTAAGACCAATACCGTGTAAACTGTTATCGGTAGGACTTTTCAGATCAAGTCATATGCAATCAATGTCACACTAATAATTGTCGACACAAGCGTTACTAATACGTATGATTTTGTTGCTCATGGAAGAAATACTTAGTTGCTTCTGTAAACAGTTGTCTGAATTGAAACCCATGAGAATAAATCATTTTTGGCAGACCTTCCATCGTCATCGATATCTTCTCTATTGCCGAGTTGTACAACTTTTAGGGATCACTTTACAGTCTTTTTGCACAGTATAAAAAAAACACCATATGAGCTCATTCTGTGGGAATCAAGAGTGGTGTTAGTTGAAGGTGTGCAGGTTTCTATGTCTATGATTCTCTCTCTCTCTCTCTCTCTCTCTCTCTCTCTCTCTCTCTCTCTCTCTCTCTCTCATAATATAGTCGTAGAAGAAGGCAATTCCGTGATACCCAGATTGTTGGTTTTATGCTGAACTCATCGAATATTTTTATAACCTCTCTGAAACCTGTCAAGTTGATCACAAGGTAGTTTTCCTCCATGATCTATATTGTGCAACGAATTTCAAATTACTCTGTGTTCTGATGCTGAAGGACCACAATTGTAGCGTTTTATTAATTCCATTAAAGGTAGCAATGTTTCAATTATCGCGTTAGCATGGTAGTTTTTTCAGTAGTAAGGTACTGGCAGGTCCTGTACCACATCTTCGAAAATCCTGTACAGGTAGTTGAGGAAGTGGCTTCGTACTTTTTTTTTTCTTTTTTTTGGCAGTAGTAAGATCGATGGCCTTGTAATCACATGCACAACTTGAGGGGTGTTTCAGTAGTAGGTAACATATGATATCACAATATATCAGTATTTTTAATTAATTAATAAATCATTTAATTTTATTTGCAGTCCTCAAATGATTTTAAATGAAACTAATGGTCTCATATATTACCTGCTGATGAACTTCTTTTGTTGTAAGGGTGTGGTACTAAGAGAGATGCATATCATCATCAATTTCATGATATTAGTATGAACAGTGCCTGAGAAATCATGAAACAGAAAATTTAACCCAGGTCAGTGAAATGTAAAATGTGTTCCATAATGACTCTCTTCAGCAATGATGGAGTAGTGCTCATCAAGATATATCCCCTCACAAAGATTAATAATTCTAGATAAGTTAGTATGTACGTAGCATGCAAAATCTATAAGGTCATGGGCCAAATACAAAAAAATCTATAGTGTAAGTCAGTAAAAGGTGACATGTAGGTCACAGTGACCTTTTTGTATGGGTAATGTACCACTAGAGATATATACAATCATCCAGTTTAATAATTTTACCATGAGCAGTTAGAATACGATATTTAACCAATGTCAGTGAAGCCTGACATATGGGCCACAATGGCCTGCTTTTGTAATGATTGTGTAGTATGCATCAAGATGCATTCCCTCACGAAGTGTCATGATTACACGTGTAACAGTATGCATACAGGATGCAAAAATATTTTGTGGTCATGCCTAAATGCAAATACTTTACATAAGCCAGTAAAATGTGAAATGTAGGTCATGGTGACCTTTCCTGTTGTCAGCTTTGGTAATAATAGAGATGCATCTAATCATCTAGTTTGATTATTCTAGCATGAATAGCGCTTAAGAAATAAACTTAAAACAAAAATTGAACCCAAGTCTGTAAAGCTTGAACTACGGATCACATTGATCTACTTTGTGACGAGGGCGAAGTTCTCTGAAAGATGCAACCCTTCACCAACGTTTATAATTTTATATGTAACAGTACATATACAGAGTGCAAAAAACCTGAGCTATACGCAAAAATGTAACCAAGAATGTACAACAAATGTACATGTATTTACAAAGCTAGTCCCTTTTAGCCCCCGACACAAAGGGTAGGTACTATGAAACTCATTTTCAAATTTTTGCCTAGGACCTAGGAATAACGAATGGTTAAGATTCAGTGACACTGTATACATGTACATGCTTTATATGTTTAGACGCTGATGTCCGGGGTAAGACAATAACACTCCGCTACTTCATAGAGACAAGGCAACACTCGTGTATTTGGAGTGAGTTTGTTAAGGGCAAAGTACTATACATCACAATTATTGATAGCTTTGATGCTAATTTTATGATCCTAATAACATTTACGTGTGAACGAACGAATTTTAGTTTCTACTTAGATTCGTACCAGGCAAATCTTGTTTATTGGCCATGACAACAACCTCAACACTGCTCAATTCTTTTCTGTCTCATACAGTATGCAGTTTTTCCATGGATTCGTTATTCCTTTGTCTCTCAGCGCTGTCAACTACAAAGCTCAAACCTGCAAGCAGTAATAGCTGTGTACGTCATGAAGCTCCCCAAGATACTTGATGTCGACTTTAAGGATATAACCATTGGGTGCGTCTTCTGAAATTGATTCGAGTGCAGACAGTTTGACCCACTTAAAAGCACCAGTTTGTAGACTCTGCATCATGACCCACGGTAGAGGTCATTGGCATAAAGGCAGGTTATCCAACTGTTTGGTTTTTCGCTGTCATAGTCTGGACACATTGGACTGTTAATTTTCACATCACGCCGGTTCACCATCGAATGCCGCCACCGATATCCTTCTCAATAAATAGGTGCATGTCGATCTTTGTCAGCAGCTCGAACCTGGTACCTGTGTTGTTTAGTAGGGCATCCCAGTTCATTCTGCGTGCGCTGTAGTAATGGGCCGGGTCGAGGCCGTAGTTCTTTAGCGAGGTGTCACGAATGCCTGGAAAACGTGTCTTGGCAGAAGCACATCGGTCTTGAGGTAGAGGTCGTACTAGCTTCCCATGTTCTGGAAGCCAAATGTCTTCCACATGCTCTGTGCATGCACACAGTCATTTGCATGTAATGAAGTTAATGTCAGCGCGAAACGTTGGATGTCTTGCTGTGGGACGGAATGCCTCCATAGACATGTTAGCTACCATCTTTTCAAGGCTGGTATTCATAAACTGTTGCTGCCCTAGAGAAAACGCTATGTACTTGTCCATTTGGAATGGTGCATATTTTCCATATAAGGTTGTTCCGATAGCCTCCAATGATAAGGTGGCAGTCGTAGCCGCGTAAGTTATGAATCACAACTGGTACCTTTGCTTTTCTAGATAAATTTACATCTTGAGATTATATGCTTTGTGGGCGGCGCCGCGGTACTTGCCTGTAGTATGGTAGTGGTCTCGCACTCTATTATTACCTAGTCACTCGCCACAGATGTGACAGTCTTTGGCTTTCTGGAAAGGCTTGCAGTCGTCTCCATCCATTAAAATCTCAGCCGGATAACGAAGCTCCTCACGGATATCTTCCATCTCACACTCGAGGATCTGGATGAAATTGGCAACAGCATCCTTGCCACGGTGTAAAACTGGCTCCTATGAAAAACTGTTAATGCGAATAACTAAGCAGCAACAGCTACATGGGACCTGGTCAGTGATTTAGTGCCTCGAAATCTTCATAAATAATACATACATAATGTATGGAGGTCGTGTTTCTGGAAGGCTAGGATGTTCTTGTCTGGCGCAGGTAAAAACATGCGCAAGGGCTTTTCGCCTATACCCCTGCAGTCTTTCTTGTGGGCTTCCAATAGGTCGGCTTGGCTGAAGACGTGGACGAACCAGCGGCAGACGTGCTTCTTTTCGCTGTGCCAGGTGGCTTGGGTTCTTTATCCAGACATAGTGGCTCTTTTCATTTTGTGTTTTGCAAGTGAGCAGCCAGTGGTCTATCGAATGTTCCCTCGTGTTTTGCGACTTGCTAATACGCAACGAGTATTGGTATTTTGCCCCAACCAACGACGCTAACTGCGATAGATTCGTTGTGGCGCTCAAACTTGCGAATATCACTAACCTCCACAGGAAAGTCAATGCCGGGAAATTTGATCTTGCCAAGGTGCTGGTGGTACTTGCCTGGCTTATTAACCTTTCGATCGTCTGCCGGGTAAAGAGTCGACAAAATGTGCAACTCTAAGCAACGGTTGTCCTTGTTCTTAATGTTAATAACTGATCGTGGTGGTATGCACTTTGGTGTTGGAATGTAGCTACGTCCGCAAAACGATCGGTACTGTGAGAGTTGTAGTTCAATCACTTTGCATCTGTTAAATACTCATCCTGACCCCTCGCGCATGTAGTTTTCAATGTAGCTTAGTATGGTGACATTAGCTTTATCAAGATACATCTTCATATCATCAGTGCGAAGTGTGACAATTACCTCATTTCGGAAATAGGCTTCAACTTTCACAAAGTCCAGCTCAGCTTCATCATCATATACATTTTGTATCATTGGTACCGCTTTTTCTAACTGTGCCGTCAACACTAGGACAAACTTCAGACGACTAAATTCCATAAGTTCCTTTTGCAGTACAGCTTGTATGCTAGGAGCCATAGCATATATATTATAGAAATACAGAAGCGTGTGATTCAAGCCTGTGCTTTTTTGAAACGGTGACGCGATATTCATTTGCAACAAAGGTACTACTACCTGACTTTGCTATGGCTGGTAATTTGCTGCGACTTTTTTTTATTGCTGGCTTTTTCTCATTAGAAATCTAATGTATCGAATCGCCGAAGTCATCCGTGGGAATTGGCAGTTCCAACTGTATAAACTGATTCTGTGGCTGGAAATAGATGTTCAACCTGACGAATCGATTGTCTAGAAGCTGGAACTGGTAGTGGATCTTGGAATGTCTGGTCGACCAGTCGAATCAGCTGCTTAGGAGGTGAAACTGGCCATTGGGATTGGACTGCCTGTTTAACTATGCGAATTGGCTGCCTAGGAACCGGGGTGGGTCGCTCGATAAGAGGAACCGCCAAAACCGCGTGAGACTCGGAGGTAGTAAGTCCCCGTCTGGCCAAGCCATTATCTCCTGTAATGCCTTATTGTCCATATCAGTAGTAATGGATATGACTCAAGATACGGTTTCTCTAAATGTGCGTGTTTAAGTATATATTACAAATCAATAACTGCGAATCGCAGAAATTCATCGCGCACTTGAGCTATTTGCTACCTCCTAATGCTAGCCTCCAAAGCTTCTGACCCGCATGCCTTGCAATGCCCGTATCTTGCTCTAACGCCAATCCCGCATCCTGCACATGGGTAATTCACGACTCCACTTCGAAGCTTCTGCACGTGTGTTTTACAGCATTTGTTTACACAGCTCTTAACACGCTTCTCCGTACTGCCCAGAGTAAGCCATGCGCAAGTGTTTTTTCCTATGTATATAATTTGTCAGGGTATATATAAACGTATATCTAAATGTATATGATAAGTCTAAATTATTAAAAAAGCACAACAATCTCATCGTCTATACCAGTGGTTCCCAAACCGCGGGTCGCGACCCAAATGAGGGTCACGAGTGATCCTAAACCGGAACTGCATTTTGGGTCGAAAAAAATGGTATTTAGGGTCGCGATCAAAAAAAGTTTGGGAACCACTGGTCTATACAAAGAGTAGACTTGTTTGCCCTCTGGTTTTCCCTCACGTTCCAGCAGTAAAACCCTGTCTTGAGCCGGCCTCATGGGGGCCATGACCTGCCTAACAATCAGGCGTTTTCAATCGACTAACAGTCGTTCCAACGGCCCCCTCCCCCAACCAGCTGGTCCCCAACTGGCTGAAACTCGTCATCGTTGCGACAAACGTGGCCCTCCAACCGGTTGACAGTTGTTCCAGCGATTTCCCAACCGGTTCCCTCAGGCTAACTGTGATCTAGGCAAAACACCGCTTTACATCAACTGCCCTAAATCACTCACTAAGTCGATACAGAACGAATTCGCATCACTCATAAACATAAAGTTTGGCTAGAACAGTGGTTAGACTCTTTGTTTTGTCTTTCTCAAATTGACTAAGTCGTATATTTAGTTTCCATATGTCACACATTTCGAGCAATAAAACAACAATAGCAGTAGTAGCAGCATAAGTATAGTATATTACATAGTAAAACTATCAAGTATTAAATAAAACTTCACGAATCTTTTTCAGTAAATTATTTATTTATTGTTGATCACCTTATCTAGGTTAGGTTTACATACGAAATCAAAGCTTATAACTAAATATAAATAAACATTGTAAATTCTAAACATACTAACATTAAATTCCAACCTACTTATCTTTTACCTTTCTATCCCACAGAGGCACATTAACTCCAATTCTCGTGGAGACGCTTTGCCTGAAACGCGCTTCGAAAGATTCCTGCTCCCAACTTCGTACGATTTTTCGCTCGGAATATAGAGTATTCATCATAGAACCACCTCGATGAGTATATTTGCTTCATATCTTCCAGAAAGAAGCTAAGATTTGGACCCACATTATTGCACCAAGTGACACATTATTGCACCAAGTGACACATTATTGCACCATGTGACACATTATTGCACCAAATGACACATTATTGCACCAAGTGACACATTATTGCACCAAGTGACACATTATTGCACCATGTGACACATTATTGCACCAAGTGACACATTATTGCACCAAGTGACACATTATTGCACCAAGTGACACATTATTGCACCAAGTGACACATTATTGCACCTAACTTAGATACCTAAGACTCCTAAAATTTATTTCATTATTGATATGTGGTTATTTTTGTTTAGAAAATGTATTTTAATATGTTTTACAGAATTTTTATATGAATATACCTGATGCATGTATTCTGCCAAGATATAAGATTCATTCAGGTATTGTTTTGTTTGTGGCTTTTTTTAAAGTGTCCAAAGGAGAAAAGGACATTGGAAATGTAATGCCCAAATACTGAGGAACATTTAATAAATTGATTTGGTTAAAAAATGTATAACTGATATTGAAGAAGAATATTACTTAAGAGAAAATAAAGAATACCCTCTACACAATTCTCTTTCTGGTAATGATTACTTTAAAGGTTTATAAAGGATTGTGTGATAACTTAGATGGGGAAACTTCGGAAAATTTAGTATAAAAAAAGAGCAGAGTTAGAGGAATCTAGAAAAAAGGTACAAGGAAGGTGCTATATTAAGATCCAAGGCTAGATGGTACGAGTTTGTAGAAAAATGACAACAAATATTATTTAAATCCACAAAAATAAATTATGCCAATAAACAATATAATAATTGATTTTAGATGATGGCACAAATATTTCAGACCAAATAGATATTTTAGAACTTCAAAAACAGTTTTATTTGGAATTGTATAAAGTAGAATTGATCAGCTGGATGGAAATGATGCTCAAGTTACTCAAAATAGATTGTTTAATCACAATATTAAACTATGTCAAGAATAAAGAGAATGCTATTAGGGTTAACTTACAATTAAAGCACACGGGAAGTGTTTAACATGGATGGAAAATAAAAAAAAGTCCAGGCTCTGATGGATTCACTGCAGAGTTCTATAATTTTTCGGTTAAACGATCCTTGCGCGTTCATTTGTATGAGGATCAATGAACTATAGATATACTACAGGGAAACATTCAGATTTTCAGACTCAAAAAGTCATCACATATTTACCAAAAGAAGAAAAATACAGAAAATACATTAAAAATTGGAGACCTATATCTCTTTTAAATGTTAACTGTAATCTTGCCTAAGCAGCTATTGCAGCCAGGATTTTAAAAATTCTTGCATCAATAATTCACTGGTCTACAGCCAAAATGCTTCCGCAATAAATGTTGTCAAACTTTACTCATTCTGGGTTACTGAGAACGAAAATGATGCTTAAAATTGTCGATTGGCTCTAGTTTTAAAGATATTATACTGGGTCAGTATATACGACCCTTGACTTGGGAATGGCGGAGGATAAGTGAGTTATAAAGGGAAGGGATCTCAATTTAAACCAGAAATGACTAAAATACATCCTTGACTGAATCTATGAATAAATCTATGACTGGGTTTGGACAATACTTGCTTTTTAGGCAAAAAAATGAATGATGCAATCTGAAGCTGGTATTGCAGCATACATGATATGAATTGCATCATGTTATTCCTAGAAGTCATGGATGATGCAATCAACTAAGCTTACATCACTCTGCTGACGAAATTGACCTATATCAGCCTACAAATCATAGTGTCGTGCTCTCTTATTTGTCAGTGCTTGATTTTGCAAAGGGACACATTTATGTTTAGCCAAAGTGAGCAGAGATGCCTCGTACTTGTATGAAGAATGCAGAAAACTTCTTTTATGTTTGTGGTAAAATGACTTTTGCATCACAAAAGCGCAGTATAACCACTGTGGTTAAGAAAGCTTATCACCTTTATTTTGGCTGCAAAATTGGAGATCATGACAAGAGGTGGGCCCCACACAAATGCTGCAACACGTGTGCAACAAATCATCGCCAGTGGTTGAACAGAAAAAGGAAATCTATGTCTTTTGCAGTGCCAATGATTTGGAGAGAGCCAACAGATCATATCAGCGGTTGTTACTTCTGCATGGTGCCTCCAGTTGGGAAAGGTGTGTCAAAGAAGAAAAAGTGGACTGTGCATTATCCAAACATTCCATCAGCTATACGCCCAGTACCCCACGGAGAAGGACTGTGGGTTCCTGATGCACCAGAATCATTCTCACTTGAGTCAGACGAGGAAGAAGAAGAGAATTAAACTTCTAGTCCTGAACCATCAATGTCACATGACCCATATTTTCTCCCATCCTCCTCCTCTGAAGCACACCTCATAACACAATGTGAACTGAATGACCTTGTCAGGGATTTGGAACTACCCAAGAGTAAGGCAGAGCTGTTGGGCTCCAGACAAAAGCAGTGGAATTTCCTGGCAGGTGATGTTAGGGTTTCCATGTTCCATGACCGTCAAAAGGATCTTGTCCCATTCTTCTTCATGGAAGGTGATCTTGTAGCCTGCAACAACATCGATGGTGTGATGGCAGCCCTCAACATCGTTCATTATCCAGATGAGTGGAGACTGTTCATTGATTCATCGAAGACGAGTCTTAAAGCTGTTTTGCTGCATAATGGCAGTGTTTTGCCATCAATTCCAGTTGGTCATGCAGTCCATATGAAGGAAACCTATGAAAACATGAAACAACTTTTGAGATGCATAAACTATGACCAACATCAGTGGCAGCTTTGTGGCGATTTCAAGGTTCAAGCTCTCTTGCTTGGTCTGCAGACTGGATACACAAAGTACTGCTGTTTTCTCTGCGAATGGGATAGTCGTGCGAGAGATTCCCACTACACCAAGAGAGATTGGCCACTCCGACAGTCATCGGAGCCTGGATTGAAAATCATTCAGCATCCACCACTTGTTGAATCAAGGAAGATTTTGTTACCACCCTTGCACATCAAGTTGGGTCTGATGAAGAACTTTGTCAAGGCCATGGACAAAACACAAGCAGCTTTCAAGTACCTCCGTGGAAAATTTCCAAGGTTAAGTGAAGCTAAGATAAAGGAAGGTGTCTTTGTTGGTCCTCAGATTCGTGAACTTCTTCGAGATGATGCATTTCACCGTGCACTGCGTGGCAAGGAAAAGACGGCATGGAAAGCCTTCCAGTTAGTGGCAAACAAATTTCTCTGAAACAACAAGGCAGACAACTACAGAGAATTGGTGGAAAACCTCCTCAAGGCATACAAAAGCCTTGGTTACAACATCTCACTAAAGATAAATTTTTTGCACTCTCATCTAGATTTTTTCCCACCGAACTGCGGAGCAGTGAGCGACGAGCACGGCGAGCAATTTCAGCAGGACATTGCAACAATGGAGAAACGCTGTCAGGGTAAATGGAGCCCATTAATACTTGCAGACTATTGCTGGGCAGTGACAAGAGATGCTCCATTTAATGAATACAAGAGACAAGCCAAGAAGCGCTGAGTAGACACTGAATAAAGACTAAACTACGTACTTATATATACATAATAGTTTTCTTACTTTTGTTTCAATATATTTTTTATTTATATAACCCTTTTGCTGTTTTTTAAACTGTTACATAAACAGGACAAGTGAAATATTATCATGTAAAGCAACCATAAACACATGAAAAGACCTAGGTTTACAATTTATGATTAAAACTCGACTATGTACACAATATACATAGACGTAAAATGTAAAAACTTAAATATCTTGGAAACAGTATCCAATCAGTTGTTTTAATTGTCATATTTGAATTCAACACATCAAAATCCCTAATAAATAGCACATTTTATCTCTGAAGCAGACGACTTCGAATTTTTTTTTAGACCAGTGATAATCAGTGATATTGAAAAAGAATTTATGAAGGGCAGATTCGTTGGAACAATGCAAGGCTATTATACGATATCATGCATCAACTAGAAGACGAAAATAGATACAATATTTTTTTGCTAATAGACTTTTATAAAGCCTTTGATTTAACTAACTGGAGTTCTGTGAAAAAGCTGTGGAATCATTTAACTTTCGTGATCATTTTTGTAAGTGATTTAAATTAATTCGTAATAACTCTAAAAGTTGTGTTGTAAATAATGGACATATGTCACCATTCTCTAATCTTGAGAGCGGCTGTTGTCAAGCAGATTCTCTTGCAACTTATTTGTTTATCATTGGATTTAAAATTTAGGCATAAATTTAAAGCAAAATGTGGATGTACTGTAACTGATCTTTGACATCTTAGAAATTGGGTTAATATGCTGATGATGCTTTTATTCATCTTCATGGATCTCAATGTTCTCTCAAAGTGACTATGAATACCTTGAAAGATACTTTCTTATCATTATCTTGTCTCAAATATAACATAACAAAAATAGACGCGATTTAGAATGGAAAATAGAAATTTTCCTGTGAAAGAATATGTCCTGACATGGACCTAAACTGGTCTTTTTTAAACTTTAAACTTCTTGGCAGCGATTGTTTATTAGTTTTACAACTAATGGTGGAATTTAATAAAAGGAAGGAATTAACGATTGCAAAAAGAATATTCTAAAGTGTGAGTGAAAGACATCTTTCAGAAGTTGGTAATTGTTGTAAAAATGCTTATTGTACCTATATTCATACATCGTTTCCAGCACTTCCAAAATCCAACTGCAAAAGTGGCAGCAGAACTTAATCGTACTTTATTTCAAATTGTACGGAGCTGTAAAGCCGCGAAAACTTATCGTGACTTCCTAGTAGCTCCTGAAATGGGGGTGGGGTGGGGGGTGGCTGTATATAACTTACATTTATCATATATATATATATATATATATATATATATATATATATATATATATATATATATATATATATATATATATATAATATATATATATATATATATACATATCTTTGCATTTATTCATTCATTAGGTACACTACGAAAAGATGAGTTAAACAATTGCTGGAAAATGAAAATAGATTGTGACAACACTAAGCCAATACAATAATATTAAATAAATAACAACGATATGTGAAATTTAAAGTAGTAGGAATTCGGTAAGCTCATCATAAACGGTTTTTAGAGGGATGCCATTTTGGCAGTCTCTTATTGGAAAAAGGAATCACAAAGTCCAAATGAATAATTATATCCCAGAGTATTTTTAATTTTATCCCTCCTAGACTTTTCTATTTATACATGTCTTGCAGAGAAGCTTGCTTTAAAACTCTTAATGATGAAGTAAATAATCATAATAATTTAATACCATTTTAAATCATCAAACGAAAATCAAAATACTTCTCCTTAATATAAAAAATTCCAAAATCATGGAAAGATGCTATTAAAATATTTTTGCATACAATAATTTTGATAAGCGGAAGGATATCATGAACTTGCAAAAAAAAAAAAAAAAAGTAAAAAAGCAACATACTGCTAAACAAGATATAAAGGTGCAATTATATAATATGAATATTGTTTCAAGATCCATACATGTTGACAAGTGGGGTCGGGCTACAAGTTCTCACAACTTAGAATAAGCCCTTCCCCTACAATCGATAAGAAATTTACATGGATAGCGGCACTAAATTAATATAAGTTCATATCATTATATGTAAGTATACAGGGAACATTGATATGAGAGAGAGAGAAAGATAGAGAGAGAGAGAAAAAAAAAAGAGAGAGAGAGAGGGGGGGGGAGAGAGATAAACTGATTAAATGAATTAAATTATAAATGAATAAATTAATGATCGTGACAAATATTGGACAAGAGTACATACATCAGAATGAATACACAGGACAATCGGGAGTTAAAAATGAACCATCATATCTTTCTTTATCAATATTGCAGAAATTAATTGAGTTGAGAAATCAAATATTGAATACTCCTTAATTATATAAAGCATTTCATGTCTTTTAATATATGTTTGGAATAAATCAAATAAGTAGATATTAACATTCGCAGTAAAATCGGATGATCCATATAACAAACCATTTGTAGTCGCTGGTATAAAGAGATGATAGGGATTCTGAACCAATTTCATACGCTGTTCAATAGAATATTTGCAAATAAATATGTAATGCTATGCATTTTCAATATCATCACTACAAGCATACAATGAATTATCTCTCAAATGATTAGAATATAAATCATTATGTAAATCACTGCAGTTATTTCTAATTCTAGTATGCAGAATAGATAATTTCTTGTCACCAACTAAGAAATGGGCAGGCACTTATGTTGTCTTAGCCTCTATTTTACTTGTTAAGATTTACTTTCACCTTTTATTGAATCTAGCAGTGAATTCCAGGCATGAATAGAAGAGTGTAAAAATGAATTTCTACTTATTTCGATTCTAGCATTAATTCGAATAAAATTATTCCTATTTCTAAGATTATACCTATTTATCTCACCAGCCAGTGGTGGTAGAAGGTAAGCAAGATAAGAAGGAGAGACGGAGTATACAATTTTATAAAAGTAACACAATTAATGAAACTTTCGTCTATATGCCAAGGTAGGCCAACCAGTCTCTTTATAAATCTTAAGACACGATACACTTCTAGTAAGACTAGTCACAATTCTCACTGCTTCTAATTGTAGTTTACCTAATTTAAGAGAGTCTTTAGTAGAACAGCCATATCATACAACATCAGCATATTCTAGTAAGGGGCGGATGTATGTAAAATATATCCTTTCTAACGTTTTTCGGCTAAATTTATATTTAAGTATCTTCAAGGCAGTTATCATTTTTGAGGTCTGCTGAAATATGTTAGCAATATGTTTGGTCCAGTTGCCTTGACTACTAAAAGTTACGCCAAGATGGGGTTATTTTTTTTTTTTTTGTTTTGTTTTATGTGGTTTAACGCCGGGTGGAGGCAGACCCTGGAAAGAAACACCAACCCACGGGAAGTTACTGCAAACTTTCTCGCATACCCACGTTGGTCGAGCCGAGACTTGAACTCAAGCGGACAGAGGTGAGACGTGTGAGTGATCTGTAAAGGCGAGCGCCTTAGACCACTCGGCCACCCAATGTTTTGGGAGTCAACAAATTAGAGAATTTCGTTTTTGAACTTTAGTAGCGAAATATGGTTTGAGATTTATAATCGGGCAAAAATGTATACTAAAGATACCAAGTTGATCTGTTTGAATATTAAATGAAATCATAGGATTATCGTTACTAATCATTTTGTGAACAGAATTAATATATTTGACGATGACCTCTCTTCTATGATTGCGATATTAAATGAAATATTGTATATAGTCAATAAAAAATAAAAAATATAAATAAATCTCAACACGTCGATTGCACATTCAATTCATCCAGTTGCCTACTATTTTAAATGTTACCATTAAACCATACTCAGCGTTGGGGGTGGGGGAAGGAGAAGAGCATATTAGAGACTATGAATTATTTATTTTTAAAAAAAAACGACAAAAAAAAAAACAAAAAACAAAACAATAAGAAAACGCCTAACCGTTTTAATAAAACATAACCACAGAATGCTTATATTACAATAGAAAACAAAAAGCCATAAATAAATGACGGCAACATTTAATGTCTTGTTTAAATATAAACTTCTATTTATTTTATAAACAATATAATGTAGATATTGTAAAATATAAACACGTCAAAATATTGTACATTGTCAGATTTATGAAATACTAATAAAAGCTTTAGAAAAATAATTATAAACGAGCTCTACATAGTAAAAAAAATTGCAAAAAATTTCATTATCTTAAAATTAAAATAACTCTTGCATGTGATTTCAATAGTATTAAATTATTACAAGCTAAATTAAAAAAACTTTTTCTCTGTTGCTTTTCTCAACTTCAAAACAATGTTTTAAATCAAACTCCAAATTCTGGAAACATATTGAGCATGAAACTCAATCTCAAAACCTCACAATTAGATATGCTATTTGGAGTAAATCTATGCCATTAAAATATATGCAAGCTGAGAGGACCAAGTTAACAAATCCAGAAGTTATTAGTTTTTATTCTACCTTAATTCTCATTAAAGTTACTGAGTCAGATTTTTGTACCCGAGCTTCAGCTTGTGTTTTCTGCTCAGTTTTATTTTGTGACATCTTTCACATGATGTAGCATACATTACTCGTCGTGTCGATGCTGTGTAACAAACTTTCATTATTCTTTCAATTCGGTACAACATACTGTCAACATCTGCACTGGGACAGGTAGATGTTACCGTCGTTAGTGGTTGTGAAGACAACATTAATATTAGCATCAGTTGAAACAACCGACACATAATCCGAACCTGCTTTCCGAAAAAGGACGTGCAAGAGCGTTACGGATCTGCAATTTAGTCGTCTTGACTAATTCGATAAAATCTTTCTTTACCATTACGGTAAGAAATAATAATAATAATAATAATAATAATAGTAATAATAACAACAACAACAATAACAGTTACTATATCACACCCATAAAATGCTCATGAATCATTAAAGTCCGATTTATCCAAATTGTTGTTATCAATATATTTTTTTAATTAATAAACCTATTTGTAAAATATAGAACACTTCCCTGCAGCCAGATACGTTATCTAAAATTAAAACTGTCTTTTTTTGCAAGAGTTGTATCTAGAAGTCCACTGAAAAGAAGAATGGACTCCACGATGGTTAGAGTACTGTATCGGATAGTTAGAGCTGTACTCCCTGAGCGTTATGGGTAATTCTGTATTTTGATGGCATCATTTGGGCAGCTCTTTTTCATATATTATTCTAATGATATTGCACAAGTTCTCGTGTCACCATAAATGTACACTTTAACCACCCTTCCTGCGTTCTTTCACAAATTTAGCCAGAGTGTCCATGGACTCGTAGATTCCTTCCCCTGTTAGAGCGTTAGTACCTTGAACATACCACTTCCGGTCTCTCAGTTTGTGTAGGTCGAGTCCATCAATCACGTGTGAAACGCTCATGGCGCCTGAAATACGTTAAATTGATAACACACACACACACACCACACCACACACACACCTATATATATATATATATATATATATATATATATATATATATATATATATATATATATATATATATAGTATAATACTTATATTGAGAGGACACGTAACTATTCTTTGACCAGATACATAGTATTACGTCTTTCAATATGAGGTGTCTTATCAGGTCCTGTCTTCACATTAAAGGATTTCGACTAAGCATTTTACAAATGAATGTAAGGTTTCCCTTGATTATCGTAGTATTCCAGGAGATGACCCCTGTCAACACTATCTTTCAAAGTTACGTCTTTTTTTTATTTCTTGCCCTTTTTTTGTAACAAAGGTATATGTAGTTACACGAATTTCGCTGGAATGGACGTTAACTATAAACATTATTTTTTAGCTTAAATAGCTGAGCCCTGACACGCCCCCCCCCCCCCCAAAAAAAAAAAAAAAAAAAAAAAATACAAATAAAAATCTAAAAATGCATGTGCTTTAGATACACTATTAGATACTCAAGTATATGCACTAAATTGGACGATAATGTGGAAGTTATTAGCTGTTAAACTTTTCTCATACCCTTATATGTGAACACTTACTGGGCAAATCTTGCTTATTGGCGAGAACGACAATCGGAACACCTCTCAGTTCATCGCTGTCACAAATACCAAACAACTCCTCCCTCGATTCGGTGATTCTTTCTCTATCATTACTGTCCACAACATATATCAAACCTAATAATAATAATAATAATAATAATAATAATAATAATAATATTAATAATAATAATAATATAGTATATATTTGTAATGCATGAATATCACTTCTTTGCACATTGCAATCAGAAGAATACGTTTTATTAATAATTCTTACTGCATTGTATCTACTCCGATTCCGGATTCTGGTGTACGGTTTGGTAAATTTAAAACGAAACCGTTTAGTTGTTAATGTGCTAAACTGAACAATAATACAGATGCAAACAGAGAACTTACGAGATACAATACAGTCAGGAGCGGAGCACAAAATTTTTGGCGCATGTTGGAGGTATTTTGGTTCTCAGAGTTTATTATATGATACCTTCCCTCCGTCCATAGGCCATACTTGTGCTCCCCCTGTCTCCTTTTTACTCTGGTTTCTAAGACCACATTTAAAATTTCCAAGTTTTGTTTTCTATTTATGCAACAAATTATGTTTTTTTTTTTTAAAAAAAAGGGTATGTTTGGTTTGTGAGTCTGAGATGCGTGTAGGCATGGTAGAATTTCGCAGTTGTTAGTACATTGTCTTGTTTTCCCCTTGTTTTCTTGTTTTGTGATGTTTATATCGGTTATGCCTCATTTTTTCGGGTACTCTGACGTGACCCTTACTACTTCGCGTTAGCCCTGTAGCCTCGGTGTCACTCGTCCTCATATCCTACTTTGAGTCACATACCCCCCCCCCCCACCCCCGGTATTTATGTCTGCTTCCATTTTGTTCCTATCTGTTTGTTAAATTGTGTTAGCACTGCGAAATTTTTTTATTATTAATTGTTATAAATCTTGTCTACTTTTCGATGTTCTTATTATTACATCCAAAAACATTTGTGGACGACTTTGAGAGGCTGGCCTTTCTAACATGTGAGTGATTAGGTCCCAGGTCGCCTTTACGACGTACCTCTCCCCTAGTGGGAGGGCCTACTGGATCCCATCACCCACAAAGGTTATACTTGTGTCCTCTAAGTACTCAGCGTCCTATATTTAAAATTATTGTAAATATTTATTTATTCTATTTGTTTTAGTATAGACAAGAAATTTATTATATGTTAATGACAACAACAACAACAACAAACAAACAAACAAAATGTATATTTCTTCCAGCCCTCTATAACACTTCATCATAGTTTTTGTGATGTACGTTACTACGTTATCATACAATTTTTTTATCCCTTATATTGTTAGTATATAGTAGATTTCCTTCCTCATATGCTCCATTTTCCCTTTTTATCATGTTAATTATTAAAACCCTCTCTTGTTCTATATCCTTACATTTTAAGATTACATGACTTTTTGTGTATAGTGCATTTTTGCACAAAGGACATTTTATTATACTACTTGCTATATGCCTTTTAAAGGCAACAGCTCCCGTCAACCACACATCATGGATGTACTTATACACTAAACTTTGTTTGTAATTTGATTTTATCCCTTTCCATTTTTTTCCAAATTGCCCCCCCATTGTTGCCCCGGATTTTCTTTTTCTACCTTATGTGTGACATGTTGGTTTACCCACTTCATTATGTTTTTGTATGTTAAAATATCTTTCTCCTCTGTCCATATTTTATTATCACCCCTATATTTCATAATGACATTTTTTATTGGAAACAGTTTCCGCGATGGTTCAATTATTTTAATTAGTTTGTTATGTCTGTATATTTCAGGCATATTATTAATAAAAAAAACCCCATGAAAGTATATATATAAAGCCGCCCATACATATTCCTTTTTCCCCTAAAGATTTCGTATTCTATTTAAAATGCAAGCGGTTTTTCTATATTTCAGGTACGGTATACCCATTCCTCCTTCCATTTTTGATTTGTATAGATTTTCTCTTTGGAGAAGGTGCATCCCTCCTCCCCATATAAAGTGGACTATCTTTTTATCTAAAACTTCCAACCATGTGTCTTTAAAATCAATTATTTGCATGATATACCATAAGGTACTATATATATATATATATATATATATATATATATATATATATATATATATATATATATATATATATATATATATATATATATATATATATATATATGTATGCGCTAATTGTATTCTTTCCATTATATTTAAATGTGTACATAACCATAAATCAATTTGTAATTGTACTTTATCTTTTAAAATATTAAAATTTGTTTCTTCCGCGTTTCTCCAAAGTACACCCCTAAAGCTTTCACTTTTTGTTTTATGAGTTCCGGTGGTAAACCTGGATGATTCCCACGCCAATTTCCTATTAAAAGTATCTCTGTCTTTGTATGATTAATTTTCGACCCCGATGCTTTTCCAAAATCAAAAAATTCTTTTTCCAAATGCTTAAAAGAAAACCCATCATATATAAAATTCGTGCAATCATCTGCATGCTGGAGCATTTTAAATTCCTTTTTTAGGTTGGGTATTTTTATCCCTTGTATATTTCTATTATTATTTATTTTTATACATAAAACTTCAATAGCTAAAACGTATAAATAGCATGGACAGGGGACATCCCTGTCTTACCGATCTTTCAATTTTAAATCTTTTTGTTTTAGCCCCGTTAATTTGTACTTCCGATGTTATATTTGTGTACATCACTTTTATCCATGAACAAAAGATGGGTCCGAAACCATAATTTTTTAAAATATTTTCTATATAGCTTTGTTCTATACGATCAAAAGCTTTTTCCTGATCGTATAGAATCATCGCTCCTTTCTCTCCTTTATTTTCTATATACTCTATCACAGTTTGAATAGTTAATATATTATTTTTAATACTTCTCCCCCCTTCCCCACAGCTTTGATTTATATTTATTATTTTACCCATACACGTTTTAAGTCTATTTGACATAATTTTGCTTAATATTTTATAATCCGTATTCAATAAAGAGATCGGTCTCCAGTTTTTTAATTCTTGTACATCCCCTTTCCCTTTATATATTACAGTAATTATTCCCTCTTTCATTTTACCTGGCATTTCTTTATTTATCAGGATATTATTGTATACATATTCTAAAATTGGAATTAGTTGTATTTGGAATTTTTTTTATAAAAGTCTGCAGTGAGGCCATCTGAACCTGGCGATTTTCCTTTATTTAATTGTACTATAGCTTTCTTAATATCTTCTGCTGTTATAAAATTTTCACATATATTTCTATGGTCTTCATTTATTTTTATAAATTGTGCATTTTTACAATAGTTTTTTATTTCTTCATACCCTATATTTTGCGATGTGTACAAATCTTTATAAAAATCATGTATTTCTTGCAATATCTCTCCCTTTTCTTTAAATATTATATTATTTTTCTTTAGGGTTTCCATGTTTTTTCCCCTTCCCCTCCTTATTTCCTCCCTCCTGTATATTCCCTTTGCTTTTATGTACATATTGTCGAATTTCCCTGCTCTTATTTTATTGCCTGCCTTTTGTATTTTTGTACACTCTCATATTCTTCCCTATATTTATATTTTTCCTCCTCACTTGCATCTTTATTATTACATATATTTTTATACCTTTGTTCCACCCCCCTTATTTAATCTTGTTTTATAGTACTGTATATCCTCGTAAGTTTTTTAATCAATACTTTTAAATCTTCCCATGATTGAAGGATATCCCTTGTACATTCCGTATTAAACTTATTTAAAATTTCTACTATTCTGTCCGTATATTCACTTTCTACTAAAATAGAGTTGTTAAATTTCCAGTATATTTGTCCCCATTTATTTCTATCTTTAATGTTTATATTTAGTATAACTGGATTATGATAAGATATTTTATCCCTTTGAATTTCGCACATTAAAACTTTATTTATTTCTGTTTTGGATATGTAAAATTTATCTAACCTACTTCCTTGTCTAATTCCATATTCATATGTATACTCTATTTTTTCAGGATTTAGTTTTCTCCATACATCTTCTATCTCATTTTTTTCTATGAAGTTTTTAATTGTTTCCCCCCTTTTGGCTTCTAATTCTTGCCCTTTCATACCCCCCGTCCTATCTAAGTTATTTGTTACCCAATTAAAATCTCCTCCAATTATAAAATTTTCCATTGAAAAATCTTGTATGTATTCTGTTAATTCATTTATAAATTGTAACTTTTTTGTTATACTTGTATTTATATTATTAGATGCTGGCACATATACATTTAAAATATGCCATCCATTTATTTTTATATGCTTCAACCTCCCATTGAATTTCTTTTCAGTTATAATTTCCTCCCATGTTAATTTTAAAGCTATATTCTTTAAAATTATTGCCACCCCCGCCCAATTTTCATTATTACTATTATTTTCTAGCACTATCCCATTTAGTTTTTCCTCTATCTCCCTTTTTAATTTTTTATCTATATTATGTGTTTCCTGTAACAGTATTATATCAAAAGATTTTGTTGTTTCTCTCAGTTTTTCTACATTATCCTTAATTCCATTCATGTTTATAGTTATCACACGGAGGTTTTGTCCCTCCATGATACCATAAACATTTGTAATTTACGTTCCAATTTGATGCTTTTATTTTTCCTTTTGTTTATTGTGTTGTGTCTAAGTTTGTTTCTACTTCTATTTCTCTATTTGATGTTTGTGTTGTTTTTGTCTTGTCCCTGTATTGGTCTAAAGTAATTCTCTTTTTATTCCCTTTTTGTGACCTCGGCAGAGAGGCTGATCTCCCTGCTTTGGGGGTCCTTTGTTGTTGTACCATTTCATTTATTTCCTCTCTAGATGGCCATTCCGCCGAGAGGGTGTTTCTCCTTTTTCTTTTTTGTGATTTATCGGGGTTAAAGTGGTTGGGAGAGTCCCATCCAGACCCTGAGTACAATCTTCGTCTTGCAAGGTTATTTGTATCTCTTGCTCCTCCACTGCTCTCTCAGTTTCTATGTCTGAGATCGATTTGGGAGCATTGTCCTCTTTTCCTATTGTCCTTATTTCATTGTCCGATTCATCGAACGTCGGCTCTATCAATACGTAATATGGAGCCGTCTTCTGTTCTATCACTTTAATCTCCATTTGGTCTTTCATCTGTTGTTTTTTTATTTTATTTCTTAACTTCTTTTTCTTTTCTTTTTTTGGGAGTACAAAATGTGGACTTTCTTTATTGTCGAAATCCATCCACTCTAGGCCTACATTTGTATCTTCTAGAGGCTGTTCCCCTGTCCCTTTTATCTCCTCCCTGAATTTCATCCTGGGATTGGCAAATATCCCCTTCCGGTTCCTGTTCTATTTCTAGATCAACCCCCTCTAGAGCTTCATTTTCACCTGGGGCTAGTTTCTCTGGTATTGTTGCTGCCTTTGCAGCATATGTATTTGCTTCTTTGTGGGGGGGGGGGGGGGGATTTGTGCAGTCTCGGGGCACATGCCCCGTTTGTCTGCATCTGGTGCAGGGTCGGTGATAAATACACCCCCTGTACCACGTTTTAAGCAAAAATCCCATAACGTAGAAAAACGTTGGGATCGTTTTTGCTTGCTCTGCGTTCATCATGACTATCCTGACTCCCTTACTAATACTCGGGTATCCCCAGTACGTAGCCTTCCTTTCTTTGATTATTTTGAGTTGGAATTTTGTTTCTAGTTTGTTTGTTAATTCCATAGACGGTACCTCAAGAGGGAGTCCAGTAATGTGGACCTCGACCGTCTTGGGCTCTATTATCCTTTCAATTGGCGGGGCCTTGACTACCTTGACTTTGCGACCTTTCAATTCGAAAGCCTTTTCTGGTAAGATTGGAGTGTGTCCTGCGGCGTATAAAAAATATCGCCCCCTACCCCCATTTTGCAATGCACCTATGGCCTCTACGGGCACTCCCTTGGTAACTATCGCTTGCAAAATCTCTGCTGGTCTCGGTCTATCTATTTCTGGCCAATCTTGGCAGTCCAGCATTTGGCACCCAGAATTTCTGTGTGCCAAGAGGACTCTATTTCCTTCCACATTACCAATTTCTGTCTTAAAATACTCTTCCAATTTTTTCCCCGCCATTGGATGCAATTGCAGAATTTATGATTTAACAAGTTTCTACAATGGATATTTGGTTTTTCAATAGCATAAATACATTATTTTACAATAGCATTGATTTGTTTCAGGTGTTTGTTTAAATAAACCTTTAAACCAGCGTTTAAGCTATCAAAATAGACAAAATAAATGGTTATGAATTCACAATGCAATGTAATGTAAGAAAAGAAAAGGAATACAACTATTTAAACAAACAAACAAAAACCCATTTAAGGATTCATAAATGAAATGTGAAAATGTGAAAAAGAATACAAAAAGAAAATACAATAAGATGTAGTAGAAGGATACCTCTAACAGCTTATTGGCTTTCCGGCTATCAGTGTTCCTGAAATCTACATGTAATGTGTCACATAGACCAATTCACAGATCGCTTGGTGAGCGATCTGTGAGTAGAATTCACTGTACTAGAAAATTTTCGTCAACAACTTTCCTTCACAGTATCTGTTATAATGCATTGTATACGTTATCTCCCTTTCTTGCAAGAGATTACCTCCCCATGGTAGGTATTTTCTTATAAAGTATATAAGCTGAATGAGTACTACTATGAGTTTAAACTGAATGAGCGAATAGTTTTCAATGAATTCATATGAAATTGTGTACTTATATCAAAAAGTCCATGATTTTTTTCAAATTTTTTCAAGCTTTTTATAAATTAAAAATGAATAAAGAGTTCATATGTTTTTAATATGCATTATTATAAAACATATCTGTCTTAGGAAGGTAACTCCGTGAGAAAGGGAAACAATCTATTTGATGCCAAAAGAGTAAATGATCTGCTGTACACTATAGGTGTTTATATTCAAACTTATTTTTTTTAAAAAATAAAAAAAATGCTTGTTCTCAGTAGTTGGAGATCACATGTTTGTGCTGTTGTTAATTTTTCCTACGGTAAACGGAGAACGGCTACATAAGCACACGCTAGGGTTGCGGGTCCTGGCATGTGTAATACATAAATATACATAATACATACCGTCTGACGTACATGGCCGAATGGCCGCATACGTCGTTAATCCCCAAATCAATCAATACATACGTACCGTCCACATTTTGAAAATAGTGACGCCATAAAGGTCTAATTTTATCCTGTCCACCTACGTCCCATACAGTGAATGTGAGGCCTTTCACGGGAGAAACAGTCTCTACGTTGAACCCAATTGTTGGAATCGTGTTCACGTTTTCATTTAGTTTTATTTTATATAGAATCGTCGTTTTTCCTGTGAAAAAAATGCAGATATCTTTTTCATGCCTTTAATCACTGTAAATAGTATTTATCTATATCATAACAATACAATTTGTTTCACACATAAATTTCATTGATAAAGCTTTGATTGGGGCTGAAAAGTATACGTCATCCGCCAAAGCTACTCTTCAATATACTTCATCATTTCCGTTTATCTTCGATACTAATTATTATTTTGTTGTTTAAAAATTTCAAATAAAAATAAAAGTACAATTAAAATATTCCACATATGTTCATGAATTGTGCTAGAAAAAAAAAGAAAAAAAAAAAAAAAAACAGCACAAAAAAAAAAAAAAAAAGGTCTTGTTCACAGTTACTCTGTAGAAATTATTCTAACTAATGGATAAAAATTTTCTGACAATCCAATAAATGTACGTTTACTAACCGGAACTTAAACGCTTGATACCACTCTCTTTATATATTATATATATATATATATATATATATATATATATATATATATATATATATATAACTATAACTGAGGGGGGTGAGTATGTGTGTGTGGTCTGTCTAATGCGACAGTATGCAAGTGACTGCATATTCATGAAATCTCTGTACGACTGACCTATGAAACGTTTATTGTCTACAAAGTATTACATTAAGTAAAATATCCACTTGTATCATATATTATTAGAAAGGAAAACAAAACAACACTAACCTGCTGCGTCAAGACCCAACATTAGAATTCGAGCAGGTACATTCCGAAAAGCGTCCAGAGCTTCGGAAATTTTCGCCCATAGTATGCCCATGATTCCAGTTTAGAATTCTCTCTTTGTATTGATATCACGAACAATTATGAAAAATTCACCTGGTGTCTGCAGTATTTATACTACTCAAATATGGCCTAGGTAGTAGGGATTCATTCTCGCTTACCTGTCCAGCAAAGCGTAGGTGATTCCACGTTGGAAGATATTACTTCACGGGGAAACCCCATGGAATGATTGGTCACTATTTTTAGCCGGCTTGACAACACTATTGTATGAGTCGATATGTATATAATCGGCGCACCTAATACACAAACTTTATCCAGGATACACAATACTGATTGATATGTAAGTTTACAATGCTACTAAACCCATATACTTTTTTTTAATCAAAGGAGAAGTTAGTATCTATTTTTTTATTTATATATGCAAATAAAAGTCAAATGCTTTTTGTCTAAATGTAAATTCGTGTTTGTGTGTTAGAAAAATATTTACTTATTTGAATCAATAGAAGCCATTTTAAGAGAGACAACAAAAATGTTTGATTATTAAAAATTGTATGTTTTAACAGAAGTATCCTCTACAAATGAATTCAGATTTAACATTATTTACACAAACTATTGATGTTGTCGTGAAACATTTTATTTTTCTAATTAATGTATCAGGGAATCAATCATTTAACATCATCCTCATTAAAATATTTAATCAAAAATCATTTGATGGAATTGGACAGCAGGTAAAGCCTATTTTCTCCATATCCCGAGTACAACAACTACCGTTTAAGTAGTAAATAGACCAACCCTTCTTTGAAACACACACACACACGCACACAGATATATATATATATATATATATATATATATATATATATATATATATATATATATATATACATATATTTTATGTATCTTTGTGACTTCTTAGTATCATGAATCCTAAAATTACGTCAATGACGTATTTACAAGTATCATATACAGTATAGTTCATTCATGAAAAAAGTTAAATAAATTTGGAATGACTGAAGTATATATAGCACGGTAAACAAGAACACAGAAAAGCGCTGTAGTTGCGTCATGCCTTGCCATCAGTTGGTCATTCTTGCAAATAATTAAATACATAAGTATGTGCAATCTAATTTTAATGAATAATGATAAATCATTTCAACTGTCTAGTATTTTTTAGATTTTTCCGAATAAATTCTACTTGCAACATAATATAGCCTGTACAAAGTGTGTCGATTTCTTCAGAAGTCTGGGGCCCTTCTTGACGATTGCGCTAAAGAGCTATTCGAGGGAAATTTAGCAATTCGAGTTTGTCCAGGTCGCATCGATATTGTAGAAACACACACACACACACACACACACACACACACACACACACACACACACACACACACACACACACACACATAGAGCCTGTCAAGGTTAATAGCTTCATGTTCAGACTCATCTCTTGCTGCGAAGAAATGCAAAAGTTTGGATGGTATCACAGAATACACTTATTTCTTATACTTCTCTTTCAATATGACATTTTAGTCAGCATTGAGATGTGAAAAGTCATTTTGAGAAACAATAGTATTTGCGCCTATATGAAATCTAAACAAGTACTCAGACCCTATGATGCTAAAGCACGGTAGATGAACACCAATAAATCAAGAAAAGGAAAAGGAAACATTACTTACGAATATCTTACTTGTCTCTCGCTCTCTCTCTCTTTATGTACTGAGAAACATCTACTGTATGTGGAATTTGTCAAAGTATATTTCTTTTACAACAAATCATTTTTTTAAAACAAATATTCATATTTGGCGGATTAATTGGTATGTATAGTTTCATTCTTCTATCTATACCTGAGATTGGTTTTATGTATTGTCATGTGGACAAGGTTGATTAATAAGTGTGCTTTTATGAAGGTTAAAAATAGTGACCAATCCATACCGGGGTTTCCCAATGACGTAAAATCCTCTCCTGCAAGGTAAATAGCAATGCATGATTGTCTCCATCCTTTACTACCGATCAGAGATTTGATGGTACGAATATAGTGATATAATGGAAAAGGTACAATTAAAGTTTTGTACATATGCTCCAAGTTCGGCGGTTCTTTGTTTTCATTTATCTGTCATATATAATAAACGATGTATTGTGTATTGGATTAATCTTTCAGAGACGACTGACAACATATATTCAAAATAATGTTTAAAAAAAATGATATTTTACCTCGATAATACAGGAAGGAGAACATGGACTACATATGTCATAAACCTTCTCTTTACACAAGGTTTTGGAGTTTTGGATCTGTGTGGCTTGCACAATATCTTGGTAATAAAGCAGCATTTTTGACTGTAAACCCGACGCTTGAAAGATTGCTCATTTTAAATTGATCTGAAGTTTTCACAAATTTTTCAAGTCTTCAGTTTTATTCACAGTGTATAAGTCTATTACAATCAGATTGCTTTCTAACATGCAAGTGTTTAGATATGATTTACAGAGATGTAGAATTTCTCCTCACAAATCTGCTTTAACAACGGGTATATATTACGGATGAGAGGTGATGTCAATACTGTGTATCGAACAATCTTACATTTTCAAACGTAAGCTCATATAAGGGGAAACTACGGAATCTTTTTCTACCTAAAGAAATTATATATATTAAAGTTTCAAAATTTTTATAATGTTGAGTAGGTGATTACCTTGTTGAAGTTTGTACATTTCTGCTTTGATGAACGAGAATTCTTTATCAGCAATTGGTTATATTTTTTTCTGTCACATGAACTTGTCATTTATATCTCGTAATAACACAAGTACCCCTGCAACTGCAATTTTTGTATATTTGACCTTTGACCCCTCGCAGGGATTCCAGGGACTCCAATATTATTACAGCTATCGCAAATGTTTACCATATGAGAAACCTATGTACCAAGTTTGGTGAATTTCCACGCAGTGGTTTCGGAGTATATAGAGTTACAGACAGGTGAACAGAGGGTATTACGATATATCCCTGTTAAAGCGCGGAGATAGCTAAAGATTTTGTTAGTTAAGCACAACATCTCAATCCTTGGCCCTGCAATGGGTACGGAGAATGATATAATAGAAGAAACTGATCTGTACAAAACATGCAACGAAATGGAAATCCAGAAATTTATTTTTAAAGCATTATTTAATCGTGTGGTATTTCTCCTCATTTTCCCACTCTCGCTGCACAAAATGCTAGATGCCCGAACAGGTATTTTCTAAAGAAACCATGAGTAAATTTGCACTTATTTAAAAAAAATTTGATGATGGCTAATATGAAACAAGGAACACTTCGTGACAAATTGTTAACTTTTTTTTTTTGTCAATTAGTTTCAAATTCTGAAAACGAACAAGAAAAACATAATACATAGTCAAGAAACATCCAAGAAAAATAATCGTTACCATTGATTGAATGTTGTAAGAAATTTAGCAAATATTCGAGATGAAACAAAATTTGTTTTTGTATGCTGATCTTATTTTCTGTTGAAATAGCATGTACTATGTCTTTAAAATCATTATCTACAAAAATTAGGGTTTAAAGAATGTAAACCTTTAAAACTCTACTGTAACTAATGTATAATTTTGTTAGAATGTTTGTCAAGATTGTACCACCCAACATTGCCTAGAAACTCATACAAGTCCTGTCTAATATAAACTTGAGCATTGTCAGTATTTGTTCCCGATAATAATGAATATGTCTCTGTGTCAGAACCGTCAGGACAAGAGACTCTAGTTTCTGTTTGTTTCTCTCTGTCAGCGAATGACAACCATGTTTATTATTTGCAGTGTCTTTCTAATAGAATTTTTTGCACAATCTGTTGCATAAATGATACATATAATCTGTCAATATTTCTCGTTATTTAAAATGTTGAATTGTATGAGTAGTTTTATATTATATTGTATGTTGAAATATACGTGTAGTTTAGAACATGTTGGATTTTGGGAAATCAAAGTTTAGAGCTAGAGATGGGAGTGAGTAAGTTACAGTGAATGCATTCTTTAAATAAATCATTCATTAATAATTTTGGCGCGACAAATGACATTCAATATAACGTTAGTGTGTTGTAAAGAAAGTGAACTTTTTGTGTGGGAGCTGTGGGAACACGTCTTCGACGGCATGTATGACACAACATTTTTGCATAAAGCATCGGAAAAAAACGGTTGAAGTATACGCCAGCAGGAAAAATAAAAACAACAAAGCCTAATGGTACTGAAAAGTTCATTCACAATTAACAAAATTACAACAGGACAAAAACTAAGCCTAACAGTACTGAAAAGTTCATTAACAATTAAAGAAATTACAATGAAAAAGATAAATTAGGTTCAGGATTTCGAATAAAAATTGAGACTCTACAACAAATGCACTACAAAAATGGAACCGAAAAATGAGATAATTATATATATATATATATATATATATATATATATATATATATATATATATATATATATATATATATATATGTCTAATCTCATCATCATTACATTACTGTCCTGAGTGTCGGATCTAGAAATACGTTTTCTTTTTTTCTTGTTTTTTTTGGGGGGTGGGTGAGGTTGGGAACTTAAACAAATAGGCGATGGGTCTATGAGACGGAACCCCAGCAGAAGTCCAGGTGGCGAAGCCCTAGGAAGCTAATGCATTTTAAGCCTTTCCAGATCATACTTTTAACCATCTAACTGTAAATAAAACATACATTTTGGGGGGAGATCCGCCCCATGTCCTAACTTTCTCCAGGGGGAAATGCAATTTATAATGATTCTTGCATAAGCTTATAGAATAAGTTCAAAATATACACTTATATGTCAGCACAATACAAGAATAGTAATGTATTGGTCGCCGGATACGTGTCTTGTTCCAGCTATGGCCGAATGTAATAGCAATTACAACATACTTCACCGTGGAATTCAACTACTATTTCTAAATCACATACCATGAAAGTTTCTTTACTTTCTTCTAATATTGTTTACGAAGAATGTCGTTTCGATGTGTGTGAAATATCTTGAATCCCAAACCACAATCATTTTGTAACCATCACTGTTCACCGTTTGCAAGTGAAACTGCAATGCAGTTAATTGCAACATTTGCATATTATCAAACCATTCCCATTTTCAC
Organism: Margaritifera margaritifera; assembly: GCA_029931535.1. NCBI lineage: Eukaryota > Metazoa > Mollusca > Bivalvia > Unionida > Margaritiferidae > Margaritifera > Margaritifera margaritifera. Next base: position 620,427 of record JAQPZY010001532.1, on the reverse strand, counting down.
AATTTAACATAAGTAATATATATTAAAAGCAAAATATGTATCAAAATAAAACCTCGTGAAAAACCCACCATCATTATCTAAACATAAATTTCCAAAGCTCCGGAACTGCCGACTTTTTCTTGCACTGTGTTCCATAGAATAATACTATTTTCATTCTCTAGGAATGATCATTTTAACACTCATGCTCCAGCACACTGCTCACCAGATGACGTTTTAACGACGCCACTGCCTGCGCATACCGTTTCTAGCCTGGCGTCTGTCTGTTTTTTTGTTGTTTTTTTTTTTTAGGAATCATTTCAGTCATTTTGGCGGTCAATTTTAGCGAAAAGAAGATACAAAGTTCACAATAACAGTGCTATATCACCTGGTTCAAGACTTAAAATTACTTTACTTCCGTTACGTTTTGCGAATCCCATGAAAGATAGTGGAAAATACAAGAACATGGGTTTCTGCAAGAACGGTGTATATGTCAAATTGTGGAGGCAGTGGTGTTTAGAGAGAAGTGAGAGTGCCATCTGAGAACCAGTTTGATGTTATAGCTACAATGGTCTATGAATATTTTGAAGATTAAAAAATGTGCATAAAATGTATATAATTTTCTGCAAAATCTGTTTTTTTCGACCGCTAGGTCATATTTCCAAAATGCCGATTGTAAAACGTATCAATTCGTTTTCTTTAACAAAAGAGACTCGAGTTGTTTGAAACACGAGAGACTGATATTGCGCCAAAAAGTATCTTTTGGTTTTTCTTAAGATAGGAAACTCGAGTTGTTTGGGACATGAGAAATTGATGCTGTGCCTTGTCCTTCGGGCTTAAATCCTATTACCACAACGGCATATGTTATGAGCGTGCCACCAATCTGCAATGAAGATAGAACATGTTATACATTTGAAAAGTGTGTGAAACATAGTTATGCAAATTACGTTCAATATTCACCAATACTTCTTTTAATGAAAGCAATAGGGATTAAGTTAAAGATCTATCACAACACAAGTGTTAGAAAATAATTTTAAACTGCAGTTAATAATTATTTGGAAAGAACATCATTATTTTAGTCAAAGGGCTACATGCCATCTTCAAGAAAAATAAAGCAGCCTGAAAAGAAATCATGCCAAACATTTGTTTTTTTACATTCTTTCAGTGGATAATTCTTAGTGGATCAAAATGCATTTGTTAACCATCTCTATCTCTGTCTGTCTGTTTGTCTGACTGGCTGTCTCTCTCTATAAATATATGTTCAAGAAATCAGTACTATATTTCTCCTTTATTTCTTCAAGCCCTTTCACATAATCTTCAAGGAATAAATTAAGAATATATTACTGATTTCCTGTTGAATTAATATATATATATATATATATATATATATATATATATATACATATATATATATATATATATATATATATATATATATATATATATATATATATATATATATATATATATATATATATATATATATAGTGAAATCACAATGTAGAGACAAACAGTCATACACACAATTACTTATTTATAACTGATATATATGTATGCAACATATAAATTCTTTTATTAAACTTTTATACAATATGTAAATAATGCCTTAGCATTAAGGACATTGGGATACAAAGTAACTAATTTAATATATATATATATATATATATATATATATATATATATATATATATATATATATATATATAGTCCCCAACGTAATTCTGTGATTAATTATAAATACTGTGGTATACATTTTCAATCAATTTTCAGTGGATAATTAAATTGAGAAATAAGCAGCTACAAATGAAAAAAGTCGCAACATACGTGGATACAAGTCAAACATGTTGAGTGTACAAAAAGACACGCCTGTTCGGTATTATGTGTGACGCTATTGTAGAACGAGGAGAACGTTCATTACCGTAGAAGTGTACTGAAAGGACGGTCATGTCAAATAAATATAACGGTTTTTGTGGTCACAAGTTGTGAATAAGGAAGAAAAAAAACAAACGAAAAAGGTTAATTGCTTTCTTTGTTCAAAATTGCATGAGGACGAACGGCGCAGAAAATATTGATCGAGCTATAAGGGTAACACGTCTAAACCAAAGAGTTCGTAACCTCTCTCTGTGTGTGTGTGTGTGTGTGTGTGTGTTAGGACTGAAATTGCTACAGTTTTCTTTGTATCATAAAGTGGAACTGACATATTGACCGAATACTACCGTAGCATCGTATTGCCCTCAGTGTTAAAATATAGGTATATGATCTGTTTCTCAAATGCTTTACAGACCGCATGTACTCTAACGGTAGAGTTATGAGCTCTTGGACAACAGATCGTGTGTTTTTACCTTACCTGAGGACTTATCTGGTGAGGAATATGAAGTGGCGGCGCGACGGTTTGAGGCGTCCGGGGGCAATGTTCTTTAATGGCGCCTCAACGCGCCCTTGGGGAATATTCTTTAGTGGGGCACCCCTACTTTGCCACAGATAACAGTTTTTATGTCAATTGCCAAGCTCCACCCCACTCCCCCCCCCCATTAAAGCCCGGGGGGGGGGGGAATTAAAAAAACTCGGGAGGGCGCCCTAACACGGGGAATATGCTGCGTAATTGCTTCTCATTTCTAACTGCAAGGATTATGTGAAGTGAACTTTATTTGTATTTAGCCAATTGGACCATCAGCAAATATATACATATACATTTAAGTTTGTTACAAACATTGATGGTGACACGTTTAATACATAAATGAAAATAAGTTTATCGAATTTACAAACATTCAATAAATATTAAGATATATACTTACGTATGCATACCCACATTCCCAAGCACACTCATACATGCATATATCCACGTGCACATTTTATATTTATATACATATACCTATACACACGTTTACATAAACCTACACACATATATGCACATACATACATATTCACCTAGAAAGTGAGACAGGCACGCACATAAACATACATACCTGCATTCACGTATACATGATGTATGATATGAAGTAAGAATACAACACGCTGATGTGTGACGTGTCAATTACTCCAGACTATGTTTGTTGAATCACATGCGCGCGCTTAAATACAAGCTCCTTCGGGAGAAGACATAAAAAGTATTATCAATATATAAGTAGTATTCAAAATGCTTTTCTTATTAGTATTATAAGAACATTATACATGAAATATGAGAGATAGTAATGCATGTATTAATCAATGAAATGGAGATGAGACGAAGAGACAAAAAACCCCAAACTAATAACGAACTAATTAAATCATGTAATTTTAAGTCGCATTCATGATATTATTATGTTCAATTAGTACCCTGTGAATATAATTTCCTAGATTTCTAAACTCGGTAGTTTTAGTGGAACTGAGTAATTTAATAAATTTCAACATACTTGGTCCTTTCCAAAAGTAAGAGTTTATATACTTCTTTCTTAGCGGCAAATAACATTGGCATTCTAAAACAATGTTGTACTCATCTTCCAGAACGTTGCAAAAAATACAAATTCTTTGATTTAGTGGGGTGCAATGTGGTCTCTTGCATCTCCCTGATTCAACATGTAAAGTATTGGCAGACATTCTTATTTTTGAAAGGGATTTTCTAAATTTTGTCACTGTTACTATATCTAAATACTCCTTATAGCCAAACTTTTTGTGACAATTTTCTATATAATCTAGCTCTTGAAAGTTCTCTGATTCTTGATTGCCAATTTTGAATAAACTGGTCAGAAAGCCGTTGTTTAACTAAGGATAAGAAAACATTTATATTCCCAACAGCTTGATTTATCCACACTTCCCCCAGACCCAGACTATTTATTAAATTCCGGACTAACAATGCCCAATTTTTCTTCATACGTCAGTCGCCTCTTATTTATGCATTCTTGGACATGTAAAACGATATAAAATCTTTATAAAAAAAACCCACAACACTTTCCGATTTTAATATTATTCCCGTACGTCTAGAATCACTTTTTAAAATAGTATTCTTTACTTTCTAGATCATTGAAAAAAATCTTAAGACCAGGTCCATTATAGCTAATAATATGGATTATTGCCATGTAAATCAAGGAATTTTTTGTATGTTAATCTTAGTTTCTTCTATAGCGACGGAAGGATTTCGCGCAAATGGAGATTTATATACTTGCCGCCTAATATTCATTCCTTCTCTCCTTTTAGTGCAACTTTGCATCATTCTGGGCAAAAACAATTGCATACAAATTGTTGTAGATATATCATATACTAGTATTTAAAATCAAAGTACACACTGAGGTTAGAAAGGAACCAAAAGTTTTGTTTATTCCAATTTTAATGAAGCCTCAAATCAAGTGGACGGATATATATATATATATACTCAAATCATGATGATAAAAATTACCATCAATATGGTGGACTTGTCTATCACAAACAGATCCCAGACTTCTATCCCAATAGGTGGTCCTGTCAAACGGGCAGCAAACACGTTCAGCTGAAAATAGCAGTAAGATAGATATGAGAGGTAAAACGTTTAAAGCAAAGCAAATGGCTGGGACCAATATATTTTTTTATTCAGTCACTTGCGCTGATTTTCTGACATTTTACTTGGTATTTCATAGCCGAAAAAATGTCTATACTTTGCCAAAAACAATTACAACTTTTATTTATTTATTTATTTATTTTTGAAAGAGTAACACTTAGGTTAAGAATTCAAATTAAAACAAGACTCAGAAACAATACTATTCTTTATTGCTTTTATTTTTGACCAGAATCGAAAACTCCCATCTATTAATTGCTGCATTCCAGGCATTGACACTTTTGTAAACGTTTGTCTTCAGTAAGTTTCTTACATATTAATTTCGGATTCATGTAGCTTGAGTTGGAGACGCGTCTCAGGGGTACTACACATTTGGACAAAAGTATGTCCTTATGACCTATATATCATGTTCCAGTGATCTACGTTAAGATTTATGCCTATCTATATCAGACACTATTTTCCTTTCATGGGCACCAACGGTTTTTCTGTGTTACTCAAATAATAGTATGGGTAACTATTACCGAAATCAAATACAATGTCTAACCGACAATAAACTGTTCGTCATGAAGAAATGAATTACTCTCTGTATGCAATGGCTAGACAATGAACAGACCTACACGTTGTAATGGCTAGAAGATGAACAGACTTACCCGTTGAACAGTTTTATCCGTAATTTTCTCCAAATCAAGCTGGAAGATGCAGTCAAGAGGCTGGTGTACCTGTGTAAAGAATATATTTTATAAAAATTCTTGGTGAAGAAAATCAAAACCGATAAAAAGAAAACCACGTTACAAGACACTGTCGCAACAACCCTACCGTTTTGGATTCGATTCCAGACGCATTTATATGCAGGAAAAAGTGATCGTCATTGGATGGTCGGTAGTTTATCCCAGGATATTCCGGTTCCTCCATGTCAGCTACAACTGTAAGCTACAGCCTGTTCCCTTGATTGTACAATGAATGTTTTTGCAACTCTACAACGTAGGCAGCAAAATAAATAATAAGTCAAAAGTAACTATTCTCCATTCTATGAAAAGAAAAGATAATTGGAAATTGTTCATACGGCATTTTACAAGAAGAGAGAGAGAGAGAGAGAGAGAGAGAGAGAGAGAGAGAGAGAGAGAGAGAGAGAGAGAGAGAGAAAAGAAGAAGTTGAAGAATGTTGATTTTTTTAAACATTTACTTACCTTTGCATTAAGACATGCTGCTATGGACGTGATGAAGATCATCTGGAAGTTTATAATCACTAAACACGCCAGCATGAAAATGGTATCAGACAGGTCCAGTTGACCTGTGATGATGCCGTACAGTACAAAGCACGTTATCGGCATACCGGCGGCGTACGCCACGAACGTGAAATGCTTCAGAATGGCATTAGACTGGTTCACCACTTTGGTCATTTCTTCATGTCTTTTTCGAAGTATCTCAAATGTCTCCTCTATACCTTTAGGGTCAACATCTTTCTCAACAAGATCTTTCAAACGGTCTGAAATAAATTGGTACTCCTTGCAGAAGCAGTATATACTTACGGCAAAAAGGATCCAGTTTACCTCGATACTGAGAATGTTGACGCCTTTGCCAAAACCGTCAAGTAAGCTAAGAAGTACGTATGCAATACCGTAATTTCCAATGTTCAGACCTGTTGGTCGAATAATTTTGAGGATCGGAGATGACTCATTTAACGCATCAACAAGGCACAAGACCACGTGCGTTGCAGCGTACGAAAGTGAAAGTAAAACTCCAGTACAGACAAATGCATTTATAACTCGAGTGACACTTTTTCTTTTGAAGCTTCTTTCATACGCTTTAAAATACATTTCGAAAGAAAGAATTAGTTTTCTATAATGTTTCCTGATCAGAAAATGTTCAATTGTGAAGAGATAATATGCCCAAAAGTGGTACCAGATGAAAGAGAATTTCGTCACAAAAGTAGCGGACACCGAGGACTCACTTGTCGCCACATACACCATTCTAGAAAGATCCAACCAATTCAAAATAGACAAAGCAATACAATATAAAGCATGCAGATAATGTGAACAACCACGTAGTTCTTCACTTATATACATTCCAGAACACTTCATTAAAAATGTTATAGCTACAAATGAAATATTTGGCCTGAAAGAAAAATTATCTTTTGATGAACTTGCATTAACGACTGAACTAACATTTCCCGTGTCGTAGGGACTGACGTCTATTTTACGCAACATTTTTATCTAAATCCTGAAGGATAACAAAACTTAGAACTTTAAATTCCTTCCATAGGTCAACATACACTTTCTTTGCGTTGATATTTCAAATGAAACATCAACTCAAGCTGTCAACACAAGCTATCTAGTGGTGAAAGGTTAATGCAGTTGTTGTTAGCTGTTCACAATTGCACTTCAGTCCAAGACATTATAAGAGTACATCTAGGACCAATCTGTGGTTCCATTTACAGTTATCGTGATTAAACAAAATAATGGACTAAGTATATTCACGCTGCATATGAAAGCTAACTATTAGACTAAAATTTATTTAAGTGTAGATACAAATCATTCACTTGATCCATGAATTATTTTCTATGAGGAAAAATGACCGATCTTAATCCTGCAATAAAGTAATGTTTTCATTCGGTCTTTAGTACTCCATTGAATAGCAATACCCTGCTAAAGTATGTAACACTATCAACTGATATATTTCAAATCACTGTGTGCGTCTCATTCAAGACGCACAAACACAACTTTTTAAAATTGTTCCCTGTCCCTATGGGTTGTAATTATTTCAAATTCTATAGCTGTTCCCCAATCAATTCGTCCATTATCGCTTCATCAGTAATTATTACAATCCATATGGAAGCTTATCCATGAAGACCATTAAGTTGCGTTTGAGCAATTGATGGTACATATTGGCAGGACTTTATTTATGCTGCTCAATGTACCTTGCACTCAGAAACTAAACATTAACCAATAATACTAATGGATATTCGTCATGCTTTTTAAATGAGAAACCTCCGATCGAATAGAAGGTAAATACATTTTAAAAAGGTGTCGTCAGTCAGTGTGTCCGTCTATCTATTTGCCTGTATACGTAAAATGTACAGCTAGCTGCTGTAAATACTATTGTAAAACTATATATGAAATGAACATGAAAGTCTTATATATATATATATATATATATATATATATATATATATATATATATATATCTTTGAACGGGAAAGATGTATCATCTCGATGATGTATGTGATATCAGCGGATCGCTCTAGACTATAAATATACTATTTTACCCACACACATGAAATTATAGTTTGATGCATCTTCAAGAGACTAACTCAGCTATATAAACACAAAGTCAATGTGACCCAGTTTTCCCACATGTGGGACATTTTTATTTTTAGCATCAAGTCGAGTGTGAGGTACGAGAGACGATACACAAGTCTATATTTTCACTGTGAATGCAGACCAAACTCAAAGACTCTCAGATTATTGGTATCGCTTACGGTTTCGTCAGGTAGCCATTTGCATCTGTATTGTTGCATACTGTTTGGTACATTAACAACTAGAACGTTTAATGTTTTTATATAATTTACCAAAATCGTACACTAGGGTTTAGATACAATTAGCGACCGTACGAAATCAAAAGCGATACCAAACATCCGGAGTCGCAGTAGATACCATACAGTGTGCTTGCGACTACTTTGACTTGATGCAGCGTTCCGCCAGAAATGAATGCTTGAGGATGCAGCCATATTTTAACGTCATGCAGTGAGGTACTGAATAGATTCGAGAATTTCATTGAACAAATAACCACTGAGATTACATGCGTAAATAAACATACATGTATTTCATGTAAAATCAAGACTCTGAAATAAACACTAAAGCCAACTTTTACCTATCTCTACACTAGTTGACCTTTAAAACAGAGAAATTTGTTTATTAACATGAAATGAATATTGACTGGTCAATCACAGACAGTGCACACCAGCGACAGATCTTCATTGCATAATCCATAGTGTGTCTGGACTGCTCGAAAGCCGATACCGAAGTTTCAATCTCGTTAGAAATAAGCCTATTTGGCACTGGAGTTAACAGTTGCAAAACTCAAGTTCAAAATCATATGCGTACCTTGTGTAATTCACTTCTTTCATAGTGACCTATGTTTTGTTGTGTAAATGGTTTAAAAAAAGTATTCTCATTTTCTATGACGTATTTATATTTTTGTATCGATTGCCTATCATTATTGTCGTCAAACCATAAACGTTTTCATTTGAACTTCACGACCATGTCCTGTTTAAAAGGAAACTTTTGTGGACTATGGTGATGCGGAATTGAAATATAGATGTGATTTAAATGTCCATATCAGATTGTTATAAAATGATTATTTCTGTTGGAAAACTATATATATATATATATACAAACTGCCAAGGTCTGATTATGTTGAACACTGTGCAAGAATATATCTTACCTCCCTTAAGTGGTTCAATGATAATGGGTCAAATAAGTTCGCTAATGGAACCTCAGTTGATCAGAAACGATTAGCTGACGATACTGATGAATACTGCATATTGTTTGATATGTGTCTGCCATTACTTCGTGTTCGTATTAATTAATTTTGTTTATGTATATGTTTGCAAACGGCCGATAGGATTATATACAATGAAGATTCTTTTTCGTGATAACATCGTGATCTAGCTTGGAGATAAGGATTCATTCATGAGAGAGAAATTGCATCTGTTGATTACGACTCTAAACTCGTTCAGTAATTTATTATAAAAGTCCATTTGTATTTCATCTCACTCATTGTCTGTCTGTCTGTCTGTCTGTCTGTCTCTCTCTCTCTCTCTCTCTCTCTCTCTCTCTATATATATATATATATATATATATATATATATATATATATATATATATATATATATATTGTTATGTATATTGAATTTATAATATGTGTCCATGAGGTAAGTTGTACTATAGTCATTTTGTAAACAACATATTTATTGCATTTGAGTTCAAGGCAGTCTTGTTTACTTAGCATTTAACAATTAGATTGGAATTTTCCATATCTTGATGTGAGAAAAGTCAGGTACGCACAGTAAATCTCAATTAGAGTTGCTCATATTCTAGAATATTGTGTCAGGTGACTTATCCTTATATATATATATATATATATATATATATATATATATATATATATATATATATATATATATATATACAGGTTTGGTAACTTCATATTATTAAGATCAGTATATTAAAGAATTTATGTTACTAATCAGATGTTACAGTTGTGAAAATCAGAGGAAATTCAGAGAAAGTGGAAGTATTTGTTTTAAATATTCAATGGAATTACTAAAAGTGCCCATTCTCATATTGGATTAATACTTGAGTTTGGGATTTATGTGAATTTATTCAAAGATATTCTGGATTACATCATTCAGGCATATAAGAACATTAAAGACTACTGACACATCGGGACATTCGATGATACTGGAATTCATTCGAAACATTCTATATTTAGGACTTGTGCTTAGGACACTTAGGATTATTGGATTATTTTGATTTTTTTCACGTTACTGTAAGTGTCTTTTGAATTTTCACTTTAATATATATGATTCATTCGCCTTCAATACGCGCAGGTTAAAGACACACATAGAGACCATAGATAATTTTATGACATGACTACTGTGTTATTTGGTTAAGGTTTATGTCCCATTTTCGGTCTCCGAGTATTTTGGTCATATAACTTCAACCACGCACATTAGAAACTATACATTGTAATTAATTCTAAAATTTATAAAATTACCTAGACTTGAGGCACTATATACCAAATACATGGTGTAAAGACCTAAAAGGCAACTGCATAGTGACCGAAAGATCCGAATGTATTTGAAAGTCATTTCACTACACTATTCTGTGGTCAAGTAATATAAAATGAGTATTTTTCGTCATTTGATAACTATAATCTGACATTTGTACTCATTTCAAAACAAAATTATGAAACGACTTATCTGACTTGTTTCATACATTTACTTTGAAATAAGCACTCATTTAAGATCATCCATGTATATTTTCAGGCCCTAAAGGCAGACAAAATCAATGAAAAAGTCAATAAATCATTGAAGTATCCTTTAGGACACCAGATGATATCTAGCATGTCTTCAATATTCATTCATATATCTAGTCACTTTTGTGTGAACATTAGCTGATTTTAAATCAATTATGTAAATTTTACATAACAAAAATTAAGAAAATGAAAATCCCTTGACATTTAATACAACATCTCTAGACATTCCCGGTTGATGCCCATCCCATCTTATGAAAGTCTATATGAGTATTCTAAACTTGCGCAAATCAGATGCAATTGTTTCAGTAGTTTAATTTCATTATCCTATGGGTCAAAAGCTTTTCGTTCGCATTGAAGTCCCCTCGAATCACATCGCTAATTTAAGACTTTTAAACATTTCATTTCAAACCTTACAAAAAACTTTAAATGTAGATTCCTTTCTCATTTGTTTAACGAACAGATTTTAGAAAAGTTATATGAAAATGTCATGATTCCCTACATACCAGAATAATCACCATATCACCTGGTCAAAATATAGAGCTGCGTAAAATGTTCTCCTCCGCTGAATAAAGAGAAGAGAACAAGATTGTCCTTTCTCAATAATAGATAATATGCTTGTAGTAGCAGTTTATGTCCTTTAGCCAGTTGAGTATCTCAAAATATACTCTGTTTTGCATATTTTATTTCTAGAATAACACTTCGTTTTTGAGATTCTCGCTACTTTTAGTAATTGATTGTCAATAATTTCAAACAAAAGAGTTGATGAAGTAAATAAAAGTGCGCATCTTTTTAATCTGTTGGAACTTTTCCATGGACTTCACACCTGCAAACAAAGCTGTCGTTGTATATTTATTGTATATTTAGGTTATTTATCTTTTACGTCTTATCGAGATTAATACTTAACTTACTTTTTTTTTTTAAACTTAAAATTCCAGACTTTACTCAAAACTTTAAATGATAAGGAAAATATGACCTTCCAAAAAACTTCAGTTATTTTCAAATCAAAACACGTGAATGTTAATCTGGTGGAAAGAAAAAGGAAACTATAAAGAAAAGTTTGACACAACTTGGGATGAAATGCAAGCTAATGAGTATATCCATGATGAAAAGAAGATATTGATTAACGAGCATACCGTTTTTGCAAATATAGGATCATAACTAAATTCGCAAAATGTAAAGTAAAATTAAATTAATCAATAAAAAGGATTGAACATTTTTGTGGATAAAAACTATGGATGAACATAGTATGATATATCTAACCCATCGTTAAATCAAGAAAATTTTATCTTGCGATCATGCTGGATGCATTAGATTCTCCTACATTTCATGATGCTAAAACAGGACGATAGGCACAATAGTTTAATATAGATATCGCATTCAAACAATGTTACAACTAGCCCCGAAAGGAGTCACGCCTTTTCGCTTCATCTATCATATTTCATTTAGATTTTTAGGTGTGTTTTATTTGGGTTTCTAAATACAACATGTGATTTTGATAACATTTATATTTGATATAAAAAAAAAGAAAGAAAAATAATTTCATATTACTTGCATATAAATGGGGAAAATTGTAACGGTTACAAGATGACACGAGACAATGTATCGTACATATCGGCTGCACAGAATCACCGTGTCGTTCACCGCGTGATAGTGTACATGCTATCAAAAATTCATCAATTTATGGGAACTCTGAAAGTCTAAACCGTACAGTGTTTGGATTAGGGATACATTGGACGATGTTATGCTAGATATTTTCTTAAATTTTCTACAAAAGTATTGACCTGGTTCTCTATAATGAATTATGCTTTTAGCAGTTACCTTCCTTTGATTAAGACCTCAAAGATAATGTTTGGAAGTTTTCTTTTGAATTTATCAAATGTTTTCCCTTTTTCTCGCCACAGACGAATTGATTGTTTCAAGGGCACTGTCTTTATCCATGCCTCTTAATCGAAATAAGTTGCAAAGTATAGTCATCCAAGCTGTCGAAAGCTGTAAGAAAACCAAATTCATATCCGCCCCGTCTATCCATTTTCATGAACTGCACATTGAGTGAATCGGAGACCTAAACTATTCTTTTAACAACAAAATACGCAACAAATTATCCAACTGGAAGAGCGCGCCCCTCGGCACCCTTGATATACTGTGCAGCCGATATTTACGATACATGCTAAAGAATCATTCCAGGGAAAATTTAGCAATTCCAGTTTGTACATGTCACATCAATATTGTAGAAACACACACACACACACACACACACACACACACACACACACACACACACACACACACAACCTGGCAATGTTAATAGCTTCATGTTCAGACTCATCTCTTGCTGCAAAGAAAATACAAAAGTTTGGATAGTATCATATAATATTTCTGATACTGCTCTTTCAATATGATATTTCAATCAACATTGACACCTGACTAGTCATTTTGACAAGCAATATTATTTGCGCCTATATGAAATCTAAACAAGTATTGAAACCATATGATGTTAAAGTATAGTCGATGGACATCAATAAATCAAGAAAAGGAAAAAGCAACATTATTTACGAATATCCTGCTTATCTCTCTCTCTCTCTCTCTCTCTCTCTCTCTCTCTCTCTCTCTCTCTGTGTATCGAGAAACATCTACTGTATGTAGAATTTGTCAAAATATATTTCTTTTACAACCCAAAAAATACAATAAAAAATGAATGATTTTTTTTCTTCAAAAATATTATTATTTGGCAGTTTAATTGGTCTGCTCAGTTTCATTCTTCTGTTTATGCCTGAGATTGGTTTTATGTATTGTCACGTGGACAAGGTTGATTAATAAGTGTGCTTTTATGAAGGTTAAAAATAGTGACCAATCCATGCTACAGATCACAGATTTCAGGGTACGCATATAGTGATGTAATGTGAAATACGATTAAACCTTTTTAAAAAGCTTTTAAAAGTAAGAACATATTCTCCATGTTCGGCTGTTCTATGTTTTCAGAGTTTGTTCCCGATGATAATGAATATGTCTTTGTGTCAGAATCGTCAGGATAAGAGAGTCTATTATTTTTGTTTCTTTCTGTGAACGAATGGCAACTATGTTTGTTATTTACGGTGTCTTTCTGATAGGAATTTTTGTACAAGCTGTTGCATAAATGATACATATAATCTGTCAACATTTCTCGCTATTTAAAATGTTGAATTGTGCGAGTAGTTTTATATTGTTTTAACTGTTACGGTATATTGTAACATTTGCATATTATCAAAATATTCCCATTTTACAATTTAAAATAAGTAACGTATATTAAAAGCAAAATGTGTATTCAAATAAAACCTCGTGAAAAAGCAATCATCATTGCCTAAACAGAAATTTCCAAAGCTCCCAGACTGCTGACTTTTTCTTGCACTGTGTTCCAAAGAATAATATTTTTTTCATCCGCTATGAATGATCTGTTTTAACACTCATGCTCCAGCACACTGCTCACCAGATGACGTTTTAACGACGACAAGGCCTGCGCATATCGTTTTGAACCCGGCGTCAGCCTCGTTTTTTGAGTAATCATTTCAGTCATTTTGGCGGTCAATTTTGGCGAAAAGAAGATACAAAGTTCACAATAACAGTGCTAGATCAGCTTGTTCAAGACTTAAAATTACTTTTCTTCCGTTACTGTTTGGAAATTCGATACAAAATAGAGGTCAATATACAAACATGAGTTTCTGCATGAAAGTTGTACATGTCAAATTGTGGTGGCAGTTGTATTTCGAGCGAAGTGAGAGCGCCATCTGTTTCATGTTATAGCAACAATGATTTATGAATATTCTGAAGCGTTAAAAGGTCTATAACATGTATACAATTTCCGCAAAGTCTGTTTGTTCGACCGCTAGGTCATTATTTCCAACTGCCGATTGTAAAACGTGTCACTTCGTTTTCTTTAACAAAGGAGACTCGAGTTGTTTGAAACACGAGAGACTGATATTGCGCCAAAACATATCTCTTGGTCTTCCTTACGATAGGAAACTCGAGTTGCTTGGGACATGAGAAATTGATGCTGTGCCTTGTCCTTCGGGCTTGAATCCTATTACAACAACGGCATATGTTATGAGCGTGCCACCAATCTGCAATGAAGAGAGTGCATGCCGTATACTTGAAAAGTGTGTGAAACATAGTGCCATGCAAATTACGTTCAACATTCACGAACAGTTCTTTTAATGATAGAAATAGGAATTGGTTAAGATCTATCACCTAACAAGTGTTAGAAAGGAATTTTAAATTGCATTTGATAGTCATTTTGGAAAGAACATCATTATTTTAGTCAAAGGGCCATTTCAGGCACATGCCATCCTCAGGAAACGTGAAACAGACTAAAAGGAAATGATTTCTATATTCTTTCAGTGGATAATTCTTAGTGGATCAAAATGCACTCGTTAATCATTTCTGTCGCTGTCTGTCTGTCTGTCTCTGTATGCCTGTCTGTCTGTCTCTGTCTCTGTCTGTCTGTCTGTCTCTCTCTCTATATATATATACATATACATATATTCAATAAAGCAGTACTGTATTCATCCTTCATTCCTTCAAGCTCTTTCACATCATCGTCATGGATACTCTTCAGGTATATATTTATAATTGATACATATGTATATAACATATCAATTATTTTATTAAAAATGTTTTATACGATTTTATATAATGCCTGAGTATTAAGGACACAGGGATACAAAGTATCTATATCTACTTATATATATATATATCTAGGGGAGGGTATAGTCCCCAATGTTATTCTGTGAATAATCATAAATACTGTTGTATTCATTTTCAGACAATTTTCAATGGATAATTAAATTGAGAAATAAGCAGCTACACATGAAAATAAGTGGCAACATAAGTGGAGATAAGTCAAGGATGTCGAGTGTACAAAAAAGACACACCTCTTAAAATAAACAACAAAGCATATGAATGATGATGAAAAAATAAATCCAGTCATTTTGAACAGTCTATCAATCTGAACAAAATGAAACTAAATGAAACGTAACACAAACAGAAAAAATAAATGGAAGACAATATCATTCCTGATTTGTGGAAGAATGTGTAACATGAATAATATTACAACATTTTTCGAAGCAATTAAGGGACTGGAAACAAAATCTATCTATATTAAAAGCAAATGGGATCATATACAAATGCATGAGTTTTAAAGGTCAAATATGGTGAAAATGTTAAATCTGGAAATTTGTATTGCTTTTTTATACCAGTGTGTGTAAATTAAAAATCCGCTGCTCTAGCGCAATTTACTCCAACCGAATTCAAAATGTGAGTTAGACTGTCCAAAATTACCGTCTGAGTTACCTCCATCGAGTTAGACTCGGTTCGGTAGTATGTGCGACGTTATTATAGAACGAGGCGAACGTTCATTACTGTAGAAGTGTACTGAAAGAACGGTAATTTTAAGTGAAAATAACGGTTTTTGTGGTCAGAAGTTCTGATTTTTAAAAAAGGGTAATTGCTTTCTTTGTTCAAAATTGCATGAGGACGAATGAGCAGAAAATATTGATCGAGCTATGAGGGTAACACTTCTAAACCCAGTAAATCGTAACCTCTGTGTGTGTATGTGTGTGTTTGTGTATGTCTGTGTAACGACTGAAATTGCTACAATTTTTTTCTTTTCATAAAGTTGACTTCACATATTGGCTGAATACTGCCGTAGCATCGTATTGCAATCGGTGTTAAAATATAGGTATGTGATCTGTTTCTCCAATGCTTTACGTCAATTGTGGACAAACCGCATATACTTTAACGGACGAGAGTTATGAGCTCTGGAACTTATCTGGCAAGGAATATGCTGCGTAATTGCTTCTCATTTCTGACTGCAATGGTTGCGTCAGTCGCCTCTTAGTTATGTCCATTTGAAGGGTGCGGGTCGATGGGGGTCTATATAAACAACTCTCGGAAAGACAGGGGCAAGTTTGCTGCACCTATCTTCCTGAGAGTTTATTCTTCTTTTTTTCCGTTGCAGACATGGTAACTACTTTGTTCTTTGGAAATTTTTAATTCTTGTTTTCATATGCTATAATGTCAGCTTAAATGTAAGTGTCGGAAAGCATTGCAATCATTATCTTAATCTTCTCTTTTTTAAAATTTAAACAACAGCAATCTTTTATTTTTATTCTTATGATGTGAAATTGTTAAATATAGAGTGTCACTGATTGTTCTACCTTTGTTAAAAATGTATATCTTGTAATAAGGAAAATGGAGCAATAATAGGAATTTGCTCGTTGTCAATACTTTTGAACAGTCTAACATTCTAAATTTTGTTATTATTTGAATTCATAAGCTCGATTTTAGTATTTTCAGAAATATTTCTTTTCTACTACATCTTAAGCATTTTCTGGCGACGTTTGGGTTAATTGGTTATTTGATTATTTTGTACATTTTAAATGTAGAAATTCATGGAAAATATGAAGTTGGTAAGCATTAATTAATTTTTATCATCAAGAAGAATGCTTTCATGTTTTTTGTGGGGTTTTGTGCATTTTTACATATGGAATTTTGTTTGGATTTAATAAAATTTGCTGCACCTGTCTTCCTGAGAGCTTATTGTTCTTTCTTCGTTACAGATATGGCGATCCTGGTCGCCTCTCGCAGTTCTCAACATGTAACACCTATTTAGAATTCCTCGAGGGCGTGACACCACCAAAGTCACCGTGACGGCATCTTCGCTAGCCAAGAGTTGTGGATCCACTACGTTCCATATCAACCCCTGGCATATTTAGATAGCTGAAACGGTGTTGTGAACAAGTGCTCTCTTGCGGATAAAAGAGTCCCTGCCCATAGTAAGCGAAATCAATTAACCAATGAGAGAGCACGTTACCTGACATGTTGTATTCAATAAAGCGACATCCAGGATGTTCACAGGCATTGACTCAGAATCAAAAGTTGTTTGAAATGTTTAAATAGGAGAAACTTACATGCGATATGTGTAGTTGTTTACAGAAACCGCTAACAATCTCCCAATTTAAATGCAATAAGGGATCTGATTGGATCCGTTTTTTTCTTCTTCAGCTGCATCCTATCAGACAGAGGAACATTAGATACCGTTTCAGGTGGCTAAATATGACAAGGATTTACGTGGAACAAAGTCGATCGATGACCCTTGGCTATAGAAGATGCTGTGATGAAAAAGATATCAAAACGTACTTGCTAACTATCACCTTTCGGGTGAGGGAGTTTTCCCAGCAAAACCTCTAAAACCATTCCCTGAAATAGTGGTTGGGACAAATCCTTTAATATATATATATATATATATATATATATATATATATATATATATATATATATATATATCCGCTAAAGTTAGAAAGACCCCTTGTAAATGAGTTAGAAACATTGCCATGCAACAAACGGGACTCAAATCACAACTATCTTTTTGCTGAACGTTATCTACATGTTGGTGGCATATGATTGTACTATCCTGTCTTTTAACCTCTTCAGAGATATCGATATTTATATTGATTTCGTATACCAAGAAAAATACATTCTGGAATTCTTTATGAATATCAGATCAAACATGAGAGAATCATTCAATCCTATTGCCGAGTGAGACATAACTCTCATAATTGTCTGCGTTTGTACCACTGTATATCTTGTTTTGATAAAGATATCTTTGACATGATGGGAGGGTATGACCTCACAACGTTTTCTCTTTGTTGGAACATTCTTTACATACGTAAATATATTGGGTTACATGTATTTTAATTTAGTATTACTGACTGTTAGCGGTCAGTTTGCTGATTTTGTTAATTGTCTCTTCTCCCTTCTCATGTCTTTTCCACCTTGGACATTTCATTACCTTGCTACTACATACCGGTACTGAAGTATTAGTCTCTCAGATAGTTTGTGTCAGTAATAGCTAGCATGGACCTAGACTGCAGATAGTTTGTGTCAATAATAGCTAGCATGGACCTAGACTGCAGATTTTTTTCATTGTAATAGAATGTAAAGAATACTACAAACAGTGATTCTAGACGTACGGGAATGATAAAATTCGATTTCCAAAAATCCGATTTTTAAAAAAAAAAAATTTTAATTTTTTTTATAAATAATTTGTTTTACACATCCAAGAATGCATTACTTATGCGTTCTTATGGCTTAATAATGATATTATTCTTATTGTATTTTAAAACGCATTTTAAACACTATAAACATATCATTTTCGAGCCCATCCAAACATACAAGCATATCATTCCTGACCCTCCTCCACCTCCCCTCGAAAACACTATAAACATATCATTCTTGGGGTCTTTTTGAAACCCATTTAAAACACTATTAGCATTTCATTTTCGAATCCATCCAAACATATTATTACTGACCCTCATAAATACTATACACATTTCATTTTCGAACCCATCCATGCATATCATTACTGACCCTCTAAAGCATTATAAACATTTCATTTTCGAGTCCATTCAAGCATATCATAACTGACCCTCTAAAGCATTATAAACATTTCATTTTTGAGTCCATCCAAGCATATTATTACTGACCCTCTAAAGCATTATAAACATTTCATTTTCGAGTTCATCCAAGCATATTATTACTGACCTTCTAAAACACTATAATTCTGAATAGTAAAACTCGTAAAAAATGAAGTCGAAACACACCATTCAAGCTTCTCAAGTATGCAATTAAAATATCATTGTGAAATTCTCTAAAATACTATATTCATATCATGAATGATCCTCTAAACACATCATTCTATACATTCTTCAGGAAAATCATTCCTGAATAACAATAAAAAAATAAAATAAATCCAAAAACACATATAAAAATATCTCTTTATACATTCTTCAAGAATATCATTCCTGAATCACAAAAAGCTCCTACAAAACCCCATCGAAAAACACAGATAAAAACATATCATTCCTGAACCCCTCCAAGCATATCATTCCTGACCCTTTAAAACGCTATAAACATATCATTCTTTACGATCCAGAAAACAATAAAATAAAATCTAAAAACTCTGGAAATCGATTTTTTTATACTATTAGACTGCAAGGAATGCATTAAAATCTCATTTGTAAACACTTTGCAGTATATCATTCCTGAAACCTTCCAATGCATTATTTATACATTCTTGACAATCAAAAGACCATAAGAGGAAAAAGCTGTAAAATCGTTTTCGTTCGCTATTTTTTATATAGTATTCTTGACCGTCTAAAACACTATAAAATCTCATTCTCGACCCTCGGAAATGTATATGTAAAAAGTTGTGTACGCCCCGAGAATGATATCATTCTTGGGCTTAAGAGTGCATTATTTATGCATTCTTGGACGTGTAAAATAAAATAAAATCTATTTTTAAACAAAGAAATGTTTCCGATTTTTTTGAAATCGATTTTATATCATTCCGTACGACTAGAATCACTTTTTTTAAAATAGTATTCTTTGTCTTCTAAAACAATTTTAAAAATCGGCAGTTTCTTCTATGACGATGGAAGGATTTTGCGTAAATAGAGATTTATATACTTTCCGCCTAATATGCATTCCTTCTCTTCTTCAATGCAATTTTGCATCATTCTGGGAAAAACAATTGCATACAAATTGTTGTGGATATATCATATATTTAAAATCAAAGTATACACTGAGGTTAGAAAGGAACCAAAGGTTTTCTCAATTTTAAGGAAACCTCAAACTAAGTGAAAATCCTCAAATCATGATAATATAACTACCGTCAATATGGTCGACTTGTCAATGACAAACAGATCCCAGACTTCTATCCCTATAGCTGGTCCAGTCAAACGGGCAGCAAACAAATTCAGCTGAAAATAGCAGTAACATTGATATATTGGCAGGTAAAACGTTTAAAGCAAAGCAAATGCCTGGGGCTAGCATAATTGTTTGTATTTTATCACTAATAGCTGATTTTCTGAAAT